>BCLH01000401.1:11665-55362 GCA_001602315.1 Zoysia pacifica
ATAGCCTAACTCATTATTAGATTTCAATTCCTCCAAAATGAAGGGATCCAAACGGCACCTTAGGGATATTTCCTTCAGAAAAAAAAAATAACAAAGACAACAAACAATAAACTGCTGTTGAGAGTGCTTACATGACTGAAAATAGAAAGCTAGATTGATCTGTTCGTATGTACCTTGGACTGCACCATACAATGCTTCAAAAATAGTTTCTTATACTGGCAGCGTCTAGAATTTCTTATGAGATTCTTCATTTGTGTAAGCAGACACCTGGCAGCAGAAACTGTTATCCATTTCTCAATAGCAAATTTAGTAAAACAAAAATACAAGGAATATGAAATATTTATGTACGGAAGATATGAATCCTTGATAAGTGCAAAAGAGAAGATCTAGGGGCTGCTTGGATAGCACCCCTGGAAAAGCGCCTACATCAGGCATCACACCTATTTTGGTGTTGCACCCATTTTGGACACCTGGGGCCACAAGTCATGATGCATGCCTGGTTGGCTGGTGTGCTGCCTGGGAGGGCAAGATCCAAACAGCTCCATAATGCTTGTCAACGAAGTTAAACGAAATACCAAAAAGGGTCATTGGACTGAATAACCCAAAGACTTAATAGTAATCAGTTATAGTTAACTATTTGACTCACAGGCAATTAGAAGTTTCTGTAGTACACTCATGGCTGACACATTTCATGAACTTCGCACAGCATCTCTTGATTCCAAAAATATGCTTTATGAGAGAGAGTGGATCTGGTCTTTTCCTTTTGCATAGTATGTCTGACCGCATTAAGAAAAAGCTCCAATAGAATAGTATAAATGGTATATTCAATGGTAAATTGCCAAACATAGTTAATGGGTAAAAGTAGAAGCATAACTATTGTATTGACATATGTACAGCTTCGATGCTCTTAAGCGTGGGCAGGTAAAACTCAGTCCCTTTGTGCTTCTCAAATTAAGTAACTTTAACAGAACTATACATATATTGTTAAATTTAACACATAATACTGTTTGGAACCACGTCACAAGACACAATTACACATCTTCCAAAAGGCATCGTTACTTTGGCTATTAGTTGGCTCAGATGCATGACACTGGTGGAGCTTTACCCCAGTACAGTGGCCAATTTGCTGCTGCATGGACAAACCTAACATATTGGTCCAGGTTGGTATAACAGTGTTCCTGTGATTGGATCACTTTGTATTTAACTCATTTGTGCTCCTATTCTGGGCTAATACTATTTGCAAGTATGCAACCCATGTCCTCAAAGAGGAGGGACAGTGGTGCTTGAGATATCATTGTTTCCATACCCACATACTGTTGTATTTCTTACCATGTAATAAATGACGGGCACAACTGTGAAATGGCCTGCATCAAAATATACCATTCAAACTATTGAATTTTTGGATTTCCAAATTGTTAATTTGCAATAATATGTGCAGGGTTTATGTAGCTTACTACTGGTTTGGTAACATGGTGTTTTAGCATTGCCAGGATGGACAACACAGCAGAGAGACTAGCAACAAATGGAATATGTGATTAGAACATACGATGTAGCGAGACGGAGGGCTGTTCTCATTGCCAGGCAAATGAGCCGTGGCAACCGAAAAACAATCCCACAACAAGAGGGAGATTGCTTTATTCTTCAATGCTTACAACTGATAAGCATGATCACCTTTGTAGACTAGATGCTGACATTATCAAACTATTGAAGTCCCTAGGGACCCAACTAATTACCAACCTATCTCTAGTTTTAACTTACCGCAGTCTTAGCCACTTTGCTGCTGTGCATGATCATGATGTCATGTATATTGTGGCCCCCAAGAAGTCCACAACACATGCATGCTGAAAATTTTATGGTTCAACTTTGTTTAGATGGCTGTTGTGCACAATGACATATGAGAGAGATTAGGGGTGACACCAGTTAAGGAAATACAGGGGATGCAGGAACCAATGTTCAAGGAGGAACATCACTTTTTGAACGAGTTTTTCAGACCGTACAAAGTGTTGACTTGTTTGTTTCGTTTATTTACCTTATTCCTTCCAAATAATGTAATCAACTAATCTCATTGAATGGGCCGCATGCAGCGGTTCAGATATTTATTGGGAAGGTCAAATTTATTACCAAAATGAGTTAAGTCTGTGCGAAAAAAGGAACAATCATTCTGATCAAGATTAGTTTGAAAGCAATGAAATCAAATACAATGTACTAGAACTCTCCAGACTAATAATGCTGCTCTTTGCAGGCCTTCACTGACACTCATCCCATTAGGGCCCAAAAATAATGAAGAAAATACTAACCGCTTGGTTAACTACTTTACATAATTCGACGTGCAAAGCATGGTGTAAAGTTAAATTGATGTTGCATTTGAAAAGCAAGGTGAATTATTAACCTGCAAAGAGCAACTAAGAACATACACCCAAATGTGAGCCAGTAAAAGGATACGGTTGCCATGAAAGACATTGTAGGAAGTCCTTCTGCTATAGAATATATATTGTCTTGATACCAATGAATCCACTGGCAAATATTTGGAAGAATTCAGAATTAAGAAATTGAAGCAGATGGGGCTCCTCTGCAAGTTAAGCATACCAATAAGCACAATTCTGTTTGTTAATTCAGGATACTGACTAAGAACACCTAAAGTAAAACTAGACATATTGATGCAGATATGTGAAAAAGTCATTTTACATAAGTACTCTGAATATTTACTAAAATATAAAATGGTGACTTTTAACCAATATGCTGAGGCCCACTGAATATCAAAAATGTTAATAAACTTCATAGAAAAATAATCTCTTGCACAGGAACTGTCAGCAAATGCAGACGAAAATTTTCTCCGTAAAAACAAAAACACCTAGTACTGATTACAAGAAAATATGGCCTTAATCCTGAAGTAAAACTAAAAGGTAGAATCAAACGGATCCAACAAGGAAAACAGAACTGAACAGATGTGATTCACTGTCCTATTGTGCGCAGCACTAAAAGTAGATAAACCAAGACTTATTTAGAGCCCATCTACACTCTTATTCACTCCCACTGTCCCATATGGTAGAAAGCATCAAGACTAATACGTTTGGTTCTTTTCAACTCCGGTCACTTGTTTAAATGGAAACCATATCATTATAGAAAAAACTACCAGCAATCAAATGATTGAATGAATGATAATTTGTGCAGTACTGCATATTTATGGAAGTAAAACCATAAGAGGAATTGGTCAAAGAGGTTAAAGATTTGGAAGGAACTGACATTCAGATTTAAGAAGCTGAGAGGTCCATCTAGGGAACATGTTGGATGGCATCTTGATGTACTGTAAGCACGTGGACACCAGGAAGGATTAATGTCAAAGACAAAGCTAGGCGATATTTCAGAGGACAATACATCTACACCATATGGCTCTTTAGTCTGTGAATAATCAACATCAATGCTTGCTTTTAAAGATTTGGCTTTCCCTGTAGGTTGTAAAGAGTATTCTTCATCACTCATTTTTGCACAGTTATTGAAATAACTGTTTTTTATTTCTTTCCATTCTATAGATGACCTATTCTCACAACAAACCTTCTTCTGTTTGCTGTAGCGCTGCCACCTGTATAGCCTTTTTCTTTTGCTAGGATTCTGAACATATGCACCGGAGTATATTGCAAAGTTGCTGATGGAATCAAATCTGGAGTAATTGCACCCTTCAGATAAGCATTTCGGCTCTGTAACCATAGCAGTGCCATAATTTCCATAGCTTTGTAGAGCATCCAATTTACAAGCATTGGCATCTAACTGAAACCCAACATTCGAATCATTAACAGAATTGTCTCCAGGTAGTTTTGCTGTTGCATCTATGTTACCCCACATGTGGCACTGAGACACAAAGACATGTAATCAGCTAATAATAAAAATAATGGCCAATCCATAATACACAATACAACTTTTTTACCATCGAACATTTTTCTTCCTTCAAACAGGGTTGTTGATATCTCTCCATGGCACTCGCAAATACAGGCCTTTGCAGGACTACATTGAGTGGGAGTCCAGTTACTTGAAAGTAATCATTCTTCTTAATAGACAAAAATATTGAACAATGCCTAAGAATATAGCACATAAGCAGATCCCCAATCTGAAAGCAGTAACTGTTGTCAAGCAAAGAATATTGTGCAAATTAATTTATCACAAAACATTTTCTTTTGTACTTACCCTGTGCAAGAGAATATCCCAAGATGATGAAGAAACAAGATCGCTGACACATCTAGATTGCCCACCCTGTGTGGATAAGGATTTCAAAATGTCAATGGAAGGATAAAGAGGGAATTATATGCATATCAAACTATCAATCATGCCATTCGACCAGTTCAACATTAAGTTATCAAGGTCATAGTTGTTAGAAGTTGTTAAATAGATTCAGCTTTATCTGAAATACTACAGCAATCATAAAAAGAGCATAATGAAATACTAAATCATGACAAAATCTTGGTAGTCAGCTGTTATCTTAACCTTATTTGAAAACATTTATATTTACAGAAAAAATCTGCAGGGGGTAAGACTGCCCTTGAGCATTTTGCTAAGAACAAAACTTTCTCGCACAGGCATTGGTTCGTGTGAGCAGCCAATAACTAGGCTGCACCTAAGAAGTATGCTTTGGTGTGGGACAGATGAGAGGTTTTTTTAAACCTCAGGCCTTCTTTGGAATGGAGGATTTTTTTTCTTATTTCCTGCGTTTTTCCTGTGAAATTGAATTGATTCCTATGAAATTCTTGTGGGATTCATGTGAAATTCCTGTGCTCCAAAGGAGGCCTCAGCCTAAAAATTCGCTCCCACGAGAAATTGAACAAAGGACCTAAGAATTTCTACTAGAGACAAACAAACTAATCAACTTAGCTAGAGGCCCATTCACCAACATTTATATTTAAATCTACTAAAGCCAAAAAAAATTGTTAGCATATGGGGTTTTAATGGTTTGATAGGATATAAGATTTGGGCTACATTAATACGAGTTATGGCATGTACCTGATTAACCCTACTCTCTCCGTCTTAAATTACTTGTCATCCTAGCATTCTCAAGTTTTCCCAATTTAGGCCCTGTTTGGTAGGGCTTTGGCTCCTCCAAAAACAGCTCTGGCTCTGGCTTTCTTTAAAAAGAGGCTTTTGTGGCTCCGGCTCCGACTTCTTAAAAAAGGTTTGGTAGAACAGCTTCTTTTGTTAGCTCTCCTATTTTATAGGAGTAGTTAACAAGAGTAAATGCCACGGGGACAAAGGAGCCACGGAGAAGCCACATTTTCGTAGCTCCTGACTTCACCCCTGGCTCCTCCCTAAAAAGGAGAAACGGCTTCTTCTAAAACCATTTGGTATAATTTCAGTTGAAGCCGATTGCGAAGCCGATAAAAAAGCCCTACCAAACGGGGCCTTATTTGTCATACTCACCTCCCAATGCACCTTTATCTATTTCCAAATGCAGCTCTATCTCTATCTATTTCCTCCTCGTTTTTAGCACATCCCACCTTGTTACCTCTCCTTAATTCTTGTGCCTAGATCTAAGATGACAATTAAATTGGGACGAAGGGAGTACATATTAAGGTGCCTTCTAGAATATTTTTTTTACCTTTTGGGTTAAGTCAACCATAACCTGTTTCCGAGAGAGACGGTAATTATGTGCTTATTAGATTGGCAAGAGGGCTAAACTATGTTTTATAAAGCATTGGAATTTTCAACTGGCTTTTGAAATCAATGACATATTTTTGGTCTAGCAATAGGACATACGCTTGCATGATTACTGGTTACTTAATCAATGTGACAGATTTTGTCACATATTTTATATTTATTTCGACAAAAAAATACACAAAAAAGAAAATTTATGTAACTGTATCAACTCAAATAGGTCTGTTTCAATAAAATATATCGTGAACGGAATAGAAGCCGAAAATGCTATATGAATCAATCGCAATGAAGGAACCATCCTGTGCAGTTTGGCTATTAATATCCGTTATACCTCACGGCAATCAGTGCAGAGTACGTTCTTCATGGTACGGGACCGATCCGTCATGATGGACTTGATCGTCTCACGAACGAGCTGTGAAATGAGCACGGTGCAGTGAGGCAAAACGGCAGATTCTGATAAGCTACCGGTAAACGTGATCCCAATGCGGTGAGGAGAAAAGGCGGGTCAAACCTTAGACTGTGAGTGGCCAGCGTTCCCCGGTGTGTATCGCGGCGGCGGGGGCGCGGCCCCCGAGGTCTCCACGGCGCAGATGGCACGGGTGACGAGGCGGCGGTACGGGACGGGGTCGCCTTCGCGGAGGAGGTGTGCCCACCGGCGGCACGCAAAGCACCCCGCGCTGCTGCGGCAGGTGGGGCAGGGCGCGTCCGGTGCCGTGCGCGGTGGAAGGAGAGAGAGGATGGCGCGGCCGAGAGGTCGCGCGCGAGCCCCGTAGGCCAGGCGGAGCTCCGGGGGCACAGTGCGGCGGGAACCCCGGCGCCGCGACCGCGCCATCGTGTTTGCGCGTCACAGCGGGGCGCGATGGCGCCTGGCGGTGGTTCCGGTCCTTCCGGAACCGGTGGGCGGGAGGGGGACAGGCGGAGCGGGCTATGGGCACGAAAGTTCTGCGGGCGGGGAGTTTGAAATGGCGCGGCGCTCATGACAATTTTTTCCAGGTTTCGTCGCTTGGTTTTCCTCTTTCTTCGGGTGGTTGCATTCCAGCGTCGCTTACGGCCCCGTTTGGCGTCCATTACGGTGCGCTTCTTCCCAAAATAAAGCGCTTCTTCTTTTTCCAAACTCATCTAGAAAATCGTATCTCGTATACTACACGAAGCAAGCGAAACACAAACACGGGATTGGACCCACATCCCAGGGTCCACAAAACCGCGGCTTACCGCGCGGTTTTCACGAAAACCGCTCAAATCGCTCCGGAGCGGTTTGAGCGGTTTAGCGGTTTTCGAATTTAAATTTTTTTAAATTTTAAAAATTTAGTGGATTTTATAACAAAAAATATGTAAAAAAAACTAGATGAAAAATGCAACTTATTGGTTAAATCAGTTTTTAAAAATATTGTGATTTTAGTGACGAAAAAATTCGAGAAAAATTGGATAGAAAATATATAACCAAATCTTATCCTCAACACCACCTCAACACACATTCTCTCTTCTCACTTTTCCCCGTCCGCCCGCTGCGACCGAACGTCCGTCACCCCATCGCGTCGTCCGCCACCGGCACGCCAAAAACCGCGCCGGAGAAGCGGCTAGCTGCGCGGTAAGCACAGCTAGCCGGGCACGTCCCGCAAGCCGCCCGGTTGAAGCAGTTAGCCGTGCTCTAGAAGCGGCTAGCCGCGCGGCTCAAGCGGTTAGCCGTCCACCAGTAAACCGCGCGATTTGCGCGGTAAGCCACCCGATTAGCGTGGAAAGCCGTTCGATCTAGTGGGTTTCTGTGACAGCGAAGGTGAGATCGTTGTTTTTGTGTTTTTTTTCAAATATTGGTCGATTTGTTAGCAAATTTAGAACATAGTTGGTCATTTTCAAGAATTGTTGGTTGTAAGATGTCAGATCAGTTCGATTTGGTTTGGGAGCACAAGGACAACATGTATCTCGAGTTTCGTTGTAAATATTACAAAGCCGTGAAGAGAGAGGGTGGTGTCACACGACTCAAGCAACATTTGGCACATCGTAGAAGCAGCGTACTTGGGTGTTCTCATATTCCCATGAACGTGCGGGACTATTTTCGCTGAGAGCTTAATAGAACCACCGAGCGGAGGAAGAACCGAGCTAAACAGACCTTTAGACAGCACCAGATTGTAGGTCGGGAAAATGTCAATGAGGAGGACGATGAAGAGATGCAGGCTGCCATGAGGTTATGTAGAGAGAAGAAGGAATTTCGACAGCGTCAGCGTCCGTATGATGGTCAGTTCGAGAGTGGTGGTGCTGGTTCATTGCAAGGTGCTTCTGGTTCGTCGCAGGAAGGTGGTAGGTCTGGATTGTTTAGTATGATGAAAAGGTGCGCATCACAGAAGTTTCAAACTAAGATCGATACAGGTCCATGGACTGCGAAGAGCAAGCTAGCAAAGTCAGCCATTGGACGCGTATGGTCAAAAAAATTTCATATAGAGATGGGGTCTCTAGTAGAAAAGTCGATAGTCTATACTTTGTTAGTGCTATAAAGGAGACACAGAGATGGGGTACGAGACCTTTATTTTATTGTATTACATGTTTCGTTATATGTTATCATATTTATGTCGTGTGTTATGATATTTGCAAGTGAGGGCGTGCCTAGCTCAACTGGAAGGGAAATAGATGGCACGTATCTTAATGCTAACGAGCAAGACATCAAGAAAGCATTCAATAAATTTAAGATAGAGTGGCCGATGTACGGTGTCACGATTATGTGTGACTCTTGGATTGGCCCTACAGGGATGAGCTTGATAAACTTTATGATCTACTGTAATGGTGTCATGTTTTTTTACAACTCATGTGATGTTACTAGGCACAACCAATCTGCGGACTTCATATTCAAGATACGAGACATATGTTTATTCTATAGCAATATTTGTTTTATTTGCAGCTATGATATTTGAATAATGAAACGGTCTTGTACAATATTTGTTTTATTTGTACCTATGGTATTTTGAACAATGAAACATTCTTGTGCAGGAAATGAATAAGGTATGCATTGATGTAGATGCAGACAATATTGTGCAGTTTATTACAGACAATGGTTCAAATTATAAAAAAGCGTGCAAGCTGCTAATAAACAAATATCCTCATATTGTCTGACAACCATGTGTGGCCCATACAATCAACCTGATGCTAAAGGCTATTGGTGAGTTTTCAATCAACCTGATGCTAAAGGCTATTTGTGAGTTTTCAAAGCATAAAGCTGTGATACAGTTGGCTCACAACATTTCTCGTTGGTTGTATAATCATAATCAGTTGCACTTTATAATAACGAATGCTATTGGTGGTGAGTTGATAAAATAAAATGCAACACGTTTTGGCACAAACTACATTTTTCTTGAGAGTATGCTTTGTCGGAGAGAAAAATTCATGGCATAGATAGGTTCTGAGATATTTTTAAATAGTAGATTTGTCAATACTGAGGACGGAATGCATGCTCACTCCTGCCTAGTAAGCATGTCATGGTGGGATTTAATGAAACATGTGGTAGATGCAGTGCAAACTTTATATGCGTTTTTTGTTTGCTGATCAAGATAAGAGCCCTACCTTGAGTGAAGTACTTCTCAGATATCATTTATATAAAAATGAGTATGAAACCTTTTATAAGAATGATGAGCGAGAGATGCAGAGATATATAGACATTATAAATCGTAGGATGGTGGACATTTGCAATGATACCTTTGTGAATGCAGGTAATACGTACTTACGAAAAATATTATTGTATTTTTTGTTTTTACTGTAACAATATCTAACTATTGTTACATGTGTAGCTGGATTTTTGAAACCAAGAAGTCACTATTCTTACGAGATGGTTCGAAATATGATGAACGATATTTGAGAGGCATTTACACGCATAGCATCAACCGACTTGTGTGTGCATGCCCTACAGAAGGCAGAAATTTTTAAAATAAAACAAGGTTCATTCGGCACTGAGTTGGCCAACAGAATGGCAGTGGATAAGAATACTTCTCCTGCAGCTTGGTGGAACATGTTTGGAGGTGACACACCTCATCTCCAGCAGCTTGCATTACGGATAGTCTCAGTGTGCATCATCTAGTGGTTGTGAGCGCAACTAGAGTACATTTGCATTGATCCACACGAAGGTGCGTAACAGATTATTTCATGAGAAATTGCATAAGCTGGTGTATGTTAACTACAACCTTTGGATCCGTATGCGTGATGTTTTATGGACATATAAGCTACCGGAAGCCGATCCATTTGATCGTCTCATGGAGCTGTTATTGTATGATTCTTCAAATCCTATTCGAGAATGGATGGGAGATCTAATTCTGACCTCTGTTCTTGATGAAGAGGGCACCGAGACTGACAGTCATGTACCCAGCCGTCTTGTTACAGATAATGACGCTGGTAGACAGTTGCTGCGCTTGTCTCTTGCTGCAACAATATCTGAATGGGCGGATCAAAATGTGGGTGATACTCACATAGGCAAGAGACAGGTTCAAAGTGCAAGAAAAAAGTGGTAAAAAGATAAGGTTAAGAAGCAAAGAGAAAGGTAAGAATGTAGACAGTGACGACTCCACAGATTCTGAAGAAGCCAGACGAAGCCCAGTCTACCAGGAATCAAATGATAGCAGCTCTCAGACTACATCTGGAGACCCACCAGGCAGTATGGTTCCTAAGTCACAGGCATTGATCACAACTCATCATTTCACAGGTAACAAATTTTTCGCATCATACGATCAATTTTGACTCATTTATCTTACACTTCACTTTTTTTTGCAGGTGAGACAGACTATACCCATGCTACACAGGATGAGGACCATGGTGCTTCACAGTCATTAAGGACATCGATGGGGAGAGGTAGCATTACTACGACACATACTATTTCACGTCATACAGTGATTCCTCATATAGTCAAGGTAATGAGTACTACAATTATCCATACGGTGATCGTAGCACACAACCTCCCACCACATGGGTATACCAATGGCAAAATCCAGAGTTTTATAACATGTTATACTCGCAATGAGAGACAACTACTGCTTGGACGGGACAATCTTAGAATGAATTCAAAGCGGAGTTGTTAGCTACTAGAGGAATTCAACTTCTCTCAAGTGAAGAGTGCGACAATGCATATTTTGATTGGAGTACAATCCACAAGTAAAATGTGCTTCGAAAACTTTGGATTTGCTGTGAATGAAAACATGTATATATGGATTTATTGTGTTCTGAATTTTGAATTTGTTATGAATGAATAACTGTTTTTTATTTGTGGATGAAGTATGTTGTGAATATTGATATTAAAAGAAATTAGAATAGGTCATGCCCAATTTTCTAGCACTTTTTAATATAATTTCTTAATTTTCACTAATTTCTCGATTTTCAGATAAATCAAACGGTTTACCGCAAAAATCGCGCGGTTTTCAGCAAAAACCGCTCGGTTTTCGCTGTTACCGGTTTTCAAGAAAACCGAGCGGTTTACCGCAAAAACTGCTCGGTTTACCGTTTTCGAACCGTCCAAACCGTCCCAAAATTTGAAAATTGAAATTTGAACAAAAACCGAACGGTTTTGACAGTTTTCGTCAAACTGCTCCTGGGCGGTTTTTACGGTACAAATGATAAGTTAAACCCTGCCCACATCTCGCGGCTTCTGCTCATGAGGTATGGAGAAGGTCGTCGCCATGCCCCTGGAGCCACCGCCACTGCCACCGGAGCTGCCTCCATGGGAGCCGCCCTCGCCTGAGCAGCCCCCACCGGAGACCCCCGCCTGAGCAGTCCCCATCGAATCTGCCCCGACTATGGCCATCGGCCCTCGAAGCTGCCCCCGTCGGATCCACCGCCGCCATGCCTGTCGACTCGATTTCTATCCTCGCCTGTGGATCTCGAGCTTTCCCCATTCTTCACCTGGTGCTCTCCCGCCAGTGACGGCATAGGTGGCCGTGGTAGCTGTTGGACCGCATCCTGCCGCCCACCCCTTGGAGCTGCCCGCCACCATGCACCTCGCCTCGAGCTCCGTTTCCTCGTCTGTGGGTCTCTTCCCCAACGTTTCTTAGCCCATTCCAGATGCGGATTGCCAAACATTCTGCTTATTTTAGTAGCAACTTATTTGACCAGCGAAGAAACGAGGCATTCGTATGGCTTCCCGCTCCGCACTCCCCTCTGCGCCTCGCCCTAAGCTCGACGGTACTTCCCACCCTCGCCGCTCCTCTGCAGTAGTCCACCTCGTCGCCTCCCTCCTCCTTTGCCATTAGCTTCTCCCTGTCACGCATGGCGTTGTGGAAGGGTTCTAGGCCAGCGGCTTCTCCACTGGACTGGGACTTCAAGCAAGGAAACTGCTTTGAAGCAGAAGTTTTTCATCGCTTTGAAACCCGTGCATCACCCCTTTTTCTCCCCGCATGATTCTCTCTGAGCACTCTGCTGCTCTTGCTCTTCAAGTTGTTCTTGGTGAAGTCTCATTTGGCATTCATGTTCAATTTGTCAATCAGTTCTATTTCTCTATCTGCTCTAAAGAAGTGGGTTTCTTTATGCAATCTCTAAAAAGGGTCACTATCAAGACTTTTGATGTTTACTTTCACCTCTGGAGAGATGGAGGAGCCAATTGCTCTTTTGAGCATAAGCTTTGGCAGCAAGAACAGGAAGCAGAATGGATTGTGGTTTCTAGAAAGAGAAATTCCAAGCTAAAAAAGAAAGTCTCATTTGCTTCTTCGATTTAGAGCTCAGATTGTGCTAATTTCACTCCTAATCTTATGAGTTCTTGCATCACAATTGACAGTTTCACTTTCCCATTGAAGACTACTTCAGTAGCTCAGCCTAGATCATGCTTATCCAAAGTTGATCGTTGTGTTACAGTGAATCAGGCAGTTCAAAAGTTTGAATCCTTCTAGAGCATTGCTCTAGGCATGCTACTACAGCTCTTTTGAATGACCGGAGGGCTGATTTTTACTTCGCAAGCCCAACTAAAAGCCCAATAGTCTCCCACCCGGATAAGAGATGGATCAGTCGGCAAAGTGACTCTTTGCGCCTTCCCATGCAAGAGAGTTATTACCCCTGGACAGGGTAGCGGAGTGGCCTTGAGAGCTCCTAGACCTAATTGCAATAACTCTCCAGCTATTCTCATCGGCTGCTTCCGGTGTCTTAGCACCTCTCACTGGATTAGAGATTGCAAAAATCAAGTGTGTTGTCGGTTTTGTATGATTTATAGACACATTGAAAAAACATGCTTCAAAAAATGCTGCACCGGTAAAACCAGATGGCTTCCTAAGGAAGGGTTTTCAGGCCCCTCCATATTGAGCTCTCCATATTTCTCAGAACCAGCAATCCCTCACAACTCGCCCCAACAACCTCCTCCTCAGAGCGATTCTCAGAAGATGGCCAACTTCCTGTCAATTCGGAGAGGTTCCTTCCTCCACAGCTGCAGGTGGAAGATGGAGGGCCAAGAAGTCGAGTGCCTTCGTCAACCTTGCGGGAGAGCCAGTTCGCGCACATGAGCAATATGTCATCACAGTGGACATTGATGGTCTCCTATAAGATCAAGGCTTTGGGATGTTCACTCATCAGGTCAAACATTACATCACAAACATTCTTCAACTGCCAGTGACCTCTTCCTGCATCCATCCTTTGGACATATGATTTTTCTAGCTTGAGACAGTTTATCACAAGAACAGACTTATCTATTCCAATTATCATGATATTAATGGAGTTTGAGTTGCGTTTAGGCGTCATGACTGTGGGCTGAATAGGCGTGAGCTTGATTATGACAGATTTGGTTGGATCATGATCCTTGGTTTCCCTTTAGACTATAGAGATGTGGATCACATTGACTAAGCAGTCGCATCTTTTGGCAAGTTAATGCATTGGCACAATGCCACTCATATGAAGGGTTATGTTCTGGTTAAGTGCCTATACAATTTTCCTCAAGATGTTGTTAGAAGCACGGTCTTTAGGCAGAGAAACCGGACTAGTAGAGGCTGGACGTGGAGTGCACCTGTGTACATCTTGAACTGGGAGCACCCAGACCCTATGTTTGGGCCTCTGAATGACCTGCCCTGTGATGGCAACCCTCATCCTTTTGAAGCTTTTGAGGCAGAAGGGGAACACATGGCAGGCTTGTTGAACTTCACTTCAAACCCCCCCCCCCCAAGCAGGGCAAAAGTAGGAAAATGATCAGGATGTCAACCCAGTTCAGGAGGATCCAGTCTGGAATGCTCAAGCTATTGAAATGGGCCCTCAGCTTGGTTAGCAACTTTGGCCAGAACCCGATGCCCTACCAGCTCCACAGATTCAAGCCCAGCACCCACCCCAGCAGGAACCAAATCATGTTTCTGATGGCGTTTCTGAGTAAGCTTCCTCCTCATCATCTACCTAATAGGAAGTTCAGTAAGGTTCAGGTAAAGATTTTGAGTTTTTTTTCAATGATCAATAGGCTTCTAATCTGCCTCTGATCCAAAACAACTAAATGTTGCTTTAGCCAACTTGGATCACTCTTTTTCTGTCAGAAGCTCTGAAAAACCTTCTGCAGACTGTTTTTCCTACTGCCAGTCATCTGCTTGGTGGAACAGTATTGTTGGCAATGCAAATTCAATCTCTTGTGACCTGTAGCTCAAGTTCTCAGTACCTAACAATAACAATTCTCTGAATCTTACGCCAGTTCTCTGAATCTTACGCCAGTTACCATGTTAGTTGCTCAAAATTTCTCTTTAGACCTACCTCAGATAACCAGAGAAAAGAGATTAAGATTATTGATTCTGATGACCTGAACAGTCTCCACATCAAAGATTGTATGGTAAAGAGAGCTTATAGTAAATTTTATGCTCCAATTCTAGCATGCTACAAGAGATCTGACAAGTCTCAGAAGGTAGAATCTTCATCTCTAGCAGAATCCTTGCAAGCCTGCCAACCACACCCTGATCTAGAGATTCAGCCCTTCAAGTTCATATGCAAAAGAAGAAAGCTTGCACCTTCTGCTTGTCCAATTTAGCAGAGTCCTCCCCAAGAACCCTAGAGAAGAAGCATAAGGCCACAGAATAAAGCAAATGGCTATAGACTGCAGCGAGGTAAAAAAACAGCAGCTTGAACTAGACCACTCCCCTCAAGCAGCATTTTCAGAAGAGGAGCACCTTCAGCAGGGTATTAGTCACTCCTGGTTCCAAGGCTCAGTTAAATTTCCCTCTCTTTCTGACCTGGAAAACTTGCAAACACCTTATTCCTCTATTCCTGTTTTTGCCATTCAGCAGGTGGCACACAATTGCGGCATAGCTCCTGAGGAGGTGGACCAAGCCTTGCTGATGAAGCCTGCTGCCTCTTCAGGTAGCGGCATTAGCAAGGACTGCTCGCTTGAAGATCATCAAGTTATCAATGGATAGCACCCTTATGCAACATGGGAGTCGGGATGGTGGGAAAATCTTTTGGTGTTCTTTTGTGACTTTAGAGTTCAGGGACGTTGGTTTATGTTTTATCCTTATGTCGAGGCTTATTTTGTCTGGTGACTTGTCGACCAATACTCTCTCTCACCATTGGTATCATTGGACTATTGCTACTATTTGCTTGAACTATTATCACTTCAATGATTGGGTTCTGACCTTTGACTGTTTAGCTCATGATCTCTATGTTCATTTTTACTTACCTCGTCGCTATGAACTGTGCTTATTGATTGAGATCTATGTTGGTTGGTCCTTTAACGTCGAATTCTAGAATATGATGTTCTCGACTCATCTTACTCAGTATTTTAAATGGATACATCATCAAGAAATTGGAATGTGTTGAATTGCAATATTAGAGGTATCAACGATGAGGCTAAGCAACAAGCAGTGAGAGCAAAAATAGAAGAATGCCAGTGTTCCATCATCTGTTTACAAGAAACCAAAAGAGCCTCCTTTGACCACTCTTTCATAAAAAAATTAGCTCCTAAGAGAATCAACAAATTTGCCTTTGTCCCCTCGAATGTTAACTCAGGTGGCCAACTCTTAGCTTGGAATGGCTCACACTTTCAAGGCACAGTCAAGTATTCCTCTCAATTCGCTATTATGGTTGAGTTTATCTCAGTTCTATCCGGTTTACAGTGGACCCTGACCATAATTTATGGGCCATGTCATAGTGAACAATGTGATATCTTCTTCCAATGGCTATCGGACCTGAACTTCAGGCCTTTGGATCTAGCTATGTTCATAGGAGACTTTAACTTTTACAGATCAGTGGAAGACAAGAATAGAACAGGGGCCAACCAGACAGACATGAATAACTTCAATTCAGTTATTAGTAGCCAGGGGCTTACAAAAATTCCTTTAAAGGGCAAAAAATTTACATGAAGCAACTTGCAGCATGACCCTCTTCTTGAGCAGTTGGACTGGTGTTTCACCACTCTTGCCTGGACAACAACTTTTCCCAACACACTCGTACTCCCACTATCAAAGCCTATCTCAGATCATGTCCCTTGCTATGTCCAAATAGCTTCTGGCATCCCCAAATCAAAGATCTCCAGATTTGAAAACTTTTGGTTAGAACACCCAGGGTTCATGGAAGTAGTGGAATCCAGTTTGTTCCACAATCTTAACATCACAAACTCAAGATCCAGAATTTCTTCAAAATTTAAGTTTCTTCGAAGAAATCTAAAGCATTGGAGCAAGCAGCTATCCAAATTATCCTTGCTCATCAAGACCTGCAACCAAACTCTACAGGTTTTAAATACTTTGAAAGAACAAAGAAATCTCTTTCTCCAGGAGAGCAATTTCAGAAGAATTCTCAAACAACACATCAATAGGCTGCTAAAGTACCAGAACATTTACTGGAGACAGAGATTCACAGAGAGATGGGTAAAGTATGGAGATGAATGTACAAAGTTCTTCCATGCTGCAGCAACCGAAAGGTACATAATTAATACCATTACCAGTCTCTAAGATGAAGATAGCAGAGTTCTATCAGAACATGCAGAAAAAGCTGCTATCACTTGGAATTCCTTCAAGAGTAGAATGGGTTTTCAGGAACAGACAGAGATGCTCTTTCATCTGCCCAGCTTGATTTTGAGGACCTCTACTTTAGACCATTTGCAGGATCATTTTACACTAGCAAAAGTGGACCTGGTTATCAGGGAAATGGCCAATGATAAAGCTTCAGGACCAGATGGCTTCAATGCTCTCTTCTATAAGAAATGTTGGAATCTAATCAAATTTGACTTCTATGACCTTTGCAGCAGATTTCAGAAAGGATCTATCAACCTCCAGCCTATAAACTCCTCCTTCATTACCCTGGTTTCTAAGATAAATAACCCAGTCACTGTCATTGATTTCAGACCCATCGCTCTCTTAAACACCTCCCTGAAGATCATCACTAAAGTTCTATCGATCAGATTGCAGAAGGTGATTATAGAGCTCATTCACACCAACCAATATGGCTTCATTATGTCTAGAACAATCCAGGACTATTTAGGTTGGGCATATGAATACTTGCGCCAATGTCACCAAACAAAAGAAAAAATAATTATTCTTAAGCTGGACTTTGAGAAAGTATTTGACGTAGTTTCTCATAAAGCCATCATGGAAATTATGGAACACCTGGGTTACCCTGAAAAATGGAACAATTGGGTCTCCTCTATCCTTCAGACAGCTAATACCTCTGTTCTCCTTAATGGTATCCCAGAAAAACCTTTCCAGTGTGAAAAGGGTGTAAGACAAGGCGATCCTTTATCACCCTTTCTCTTTGTTTTGGTTGCAGACTTGCTATAGCATATTATTAACAGAGCAGCCAACATAAGCTGTCTGACCAGGCCCTTGCCTCTGGCCCACACCAGTGACTTCCCAATAGTCCAATATGCAAATGGCACTATACTAGTTCTCCGAGCTTCTCAAAAGGAATTATTTTTCCTCAAAGCCCTGCTTCACTCCACTATGTCCACTGGACTGAAGGTTAATTATGCTAAGTCTTGCATTTTGTCAATCAATGTGTCTGAAGATAAGTTGCAGGTCTTAGCAGGAGTCTTTGGATGTAAAATTGGGACCTATCCATTCACTTACTTAGGTTTGCCTATGGGCCTTACCAAACCAAAAGTGGAAGACCATTTGCCCCTCATTTCTAAAATTGAGAGAAGACTCTCTTCTACTGTCACCTGGCTTTCAATGGTGGGCAGACTAACCTTGATTCAATCAACCATCTCCTCCATTTCTATTTATGCTATGTGCACTCTCAAGCTTCCTAAAATAGTCTTTAATTGGATTGACAGAGCGAGAAAAGACTACCTATGGAGAGGAACAGATGTAGCAGGTAAGGAAAAGCCTATTGTGCAATGGGAACAAGTTACACTGCCAAAAGACTATGGTGGATTGGGCTTAAAACACCTCCAAACCCAAAACGATGCCCTTCTCAAACATTTGGATAAATTCTATAACCAGAAAGACATTCCATGGGTTTAGCTAGTCTGGCACTCTTATTACCCGGAGAAAGTCCCTCATGCAACTAGTGAAAGAGGCTCCTTCTAGTGAAAAGACATCTTCAGACTTAGGGATAAATTCAGAAGAATAGCATCAGCTACTGCAGGGCAGGGTAATACCTTCATAATATGAAAAGATGTTTGGAACGGCCAGTTTCTACGGCAGGAGTTCCCTAGACTTTTCTCCTTTGCTAGGAAGCCCAATCTATCTCTTCGAGAGTTCAGAAATGAAACAAGGATTGATAACTTATTCTTCCTGCCACTCTCTCAACAAGCCCTTCAAGAATATCAGCAACTCCTACTTTGCATTCACCAGTTCGATGACATCATGAATGAAAGAGATTCCTGGAATTATATTTGGGGGAGTGGTATCTACTCCACGGGCCACTTCTACAATCACTCTTACATCAGCATTGTTCCCCCTAAGCCTTACAAGTGGATTTGGGAAACCAAAGCCACAAAAAAGGTGAAGATCTCTGTCTGGCTCATGTTCAAGGACAGACTGAACTCAAAGAACCTTCTTAAGAGAAAAAATTTCAAAATTGAAAATGATGACTACAACTGCGTTCTTTGTGATGCCAATCTGGAGGAACTCACATATCATCTCTTTTTCTGATGTGAATTCAGTTTCGACTAATGGGATTGGCTCTAGATTTCCTAGGACCACAGTCTCCCCTTCTTCCAGACCCTCCATAAAGCAAAACTAGATTTTCAGAATCACTTCTTCATGGAAATTTTTTCTGTAGCAGCTTAGGGCATCTGAAAGCAGAGGAATGATAAAATTTTTAGAGGAATTACGCCTGCAATTGTTGCCTAGAAATCTAGCTTTAAGTCATGCTTCTCCTCTCTTTTGTATAGATTTGCTCCAGATAAAGCTCAGCTAGCTTCTGCTTGGCTCCTTTCTCTCCCCCCTTAGATTTGTTGTCTTGTTCTTTGTTTTTTGTTTTCCTCTTTGTACAGTGTTTTTTCGTTTGTGAAATAAAATTTACCACAGGGGTTTTTCTTGCTGTGTTCTTGCTAAAAAAAACTTATTTGACCAGCTGCTCCGCAAGGCAGCTGAAAATATACAAGTTTCAGTTGTGCATGCTACAGTAAAAAACTGATGCTGTATATCTTCTCCATCCCAAATAAGTATTTTTTTTTAGATTTTCAAACTTGTACCTTCGACTATTTGTTTTATTAAGGGAGATTTGACTACAGGACATTGTATATAGGTGATATTGTCTAATACACACTACTTCACTTAATTTTGTCTACAAGACATCGTGATTTCGAGTATTTGTTTTCATGACACTGCAAAGAATATTTCAGGAATATTCTATGGCAAAATAACCATGATGCCTCTGGTCTCCTCTTAGCTAGGTGATGCATAGATTTCGCCATCCTTTGTTCCAACTTCAATGCTGTGCCGCCCGGAAATGGAATGATAACGGCATAAAGCTGTAAGGAGACCAAGGGTATCATAGTCATTTTGCCATAGAATATTTTTAAAATATTTTTTGCGGTGTCCTAGACACAAATACTCGAAATTGCATTCTGCAGACAAAATTAAGTCGGATAGGACAATACTATCTATAGACGGTCCAGTAAACAAATTTCCCTTTTATTAAATACGTTGTGAAAATATTATTTATTTTATTATGAAATGTGATTCATTAGTAGAAGTATTTTAAGCTTGAATTGTTTATTTTTTTTAAATTTTTTAAATAAGACAAATGGACACACGTTGATTTCAAAAAGTAAAAAACATCACTTATTTTGAAATGGAAGGAGTATCTAAGTAATTTTAAAGATTTTTAAAATTAAATATAAAGATTTGAGTCATGTAATGTACCAGATGGTTAACTGATGCTACATATATTTGTCTTTCTACTCATTTTCTCCTTAATCATTATATCGAGTGTCTTGAAATCTTTCAGCCACCGAACACTAACATACCACAGGGATGTCACTGGCAAAACGCGTCACAAATGCAAATCTCTAAGGGCGTGATTGGTTCATGTATACATGTGCCAGGTTTTAACCGGCCAGCCTCTCGTGGGCTAGGCTCGAGAGAAACAGCCTTGATTTTCGTTTCTTCAGGGGCAACTTGGACAAGCTTTTTACATGCGTTCCGCCTGACTTCTATATTTGTGTAGGTAACCGAATACAGCACATTGCACGCGGAAAGCTAGGTTGCTGCCTGCAACACCCAACCAATCAACCCTTAAGCTCACCTGCGCTGCCACGTATTTGCAGCACCTCGGTCTCTCCCACCGTCGTGCTCTTTTGCCGCCCGCGCACCGCTCTCTTGCTGCGTCGTTACGTCTGACCGACCATCGCTCGTCTCCAATTGCAGCCACTATATCAAGTCGTGGCTGCGCACAACGCCCACGCAAGCCCGCGGCCATAGGCAGAGATGAACAGCGATCGAGAGTGGTGCAAGGATGTGGCGGCCAACAGGAGCATGTGAGCAGCAGAAGCACGGCAGTTGAAGTGGATGGCCGATAGTGCCGGTGAGCAGAGATCATCGGAGAGCTCGAGGGAAAAGTATTTGTGTAAGAAAAACACAATGACATTCTAATGGACACTCCACCTTTTTATGGGCTTCGGAGAATTTCATTTCTTAATAAGCATTTTGACGAGCCTCTTACGTATCACGGGTATAATTTCAAATCACCCACGACTGACACTGTTAGGTCCACTTTTGAAGTGTGGAAATTTTTACTATTTTTTTTTTGCATGATTTAGCCTGCCTGACATATATACAAACTTTTTACAACATAATCCAATTCTTTTGGATCAATAACAACCCACGTGCGCGACTCTACACTGGAGAAAAGAATCGCCTAACGCACTATCTGCCACTGCATGTCTATGATGTGTGAGTTTAGGCACGTGTGTGGCCATGCATCAGTCACTCTATGGCACGTGGTAATTCGGCAGAGAATTCATTTATTCTAGAACGTGTTCCACATGATCATTGCTCCAAACTCATTTACAGGACACATTTACAGTGACTTGATCAACTCCAGCGGTATCTATTAATGATAAACAAAATGTATAATATTTATTAAATTTTTTAATAAGATTAATAGTCAAAATTGATATTAAAAGTTAACAACGACATAATTTAAAAACAGATAGAGTAATTTTACATATTAAAATAAATTTTTAAATAAAACAAATAATTAAAATTAATGTTAAAAATTAGTTAATAATTTAAATGGAGGTAGTATGTGCAACCAGGGTTTACAAAACCGCTCAAAAACCACGGTAAACTGTGGTTTTCAATCAAATCGTTGCGGTTCGATTTTAGCGGTTTATCGAAAAACTGTTGAAAAACCACTCAAACAGATTTGATTTTTAAAAAACCGCTCGATAAACCGAAAAAATCGCTCGATTTTCTCTAAAAATTTAATTTTTGAATTTTTTCAATTTTTATAATAATTTTTAAATTTTTACGGATTTCATCGACCCGCGAGTTTCAGCTTAAACGGTTTTGAAAACCTGTGTGCAACACGTATGCCTCCGTGCATCCCGGCTGAGTCGAAACCGAACATTCCAGTGGCCGCCGCCGTGACCGTGAGGTAATCCCTTCCCCACCCGCCGCCCATTCCTTACACGCCACGTCCCTTCTGTCCTCGTCCTCCGCCGCCTCGCGTCTACCCATGGACTCGCCACCGCCGGCACCCATGCTCCCGCCATCGACCCCGCCGCCTCCGGTCCCGTGGCCCGCGGCGGACCCGTCCCCCTCCACCCTCCCCTGGCCCGACCTCCTCGCTGGCGCGACCGCCGCCACCCGCCGTCTCGTCGCCGCTCACTCCCGCCACTTCCTTGCGCTCTCCTCGCTCCTCTTACTTCCGCTCGCGCTCCTCCTCCTTGCCCTCCCTTCCCCGCTCCTCCCCGCAGCCGGTTCCCCCTCCTCCCCTGCCGCCCCCTCCGTCTCCCTCTGGTCATCGCTTGCGGATCCGCGATGGAGCCCCCTGCCGGCGCCGTTGCCGCTGCTCGGACTCGCCGGCGCGCTACTCTACCTCGCCGCCTTCGCTGCAGCTGCGACCAGCGCGCACGCGGGGTTCTTCGGCCGCCCTGTCAGGCTCCTCACCTCGCTCCGCTCCGTGCCGGCGTCCCTCGTCCGCCTCATCCTCACCGCTATCCCGGCCACCCCGCTCCTCCTCATCCCTCTCCTTCCTCTCCCCTCTTCTCAGCTCGGCACCGGCCTTGCTGTCCTCGGATTCGTTCTGCTATCACCGTTCTGGTCCCTCGCTGGCGCCGCAGCGGTCGTCGAATCCACCGCGGGGCTCGCCCCTCTCCGCCGGAGCTGCCGGCTCCTGTCGGGCGCGCGCCTCGCCGCACTCTTCGCATTCCTCATCTTCGCTGTGGGCGTCGGGGTCACGCTCTGGGGGTTCGGTGGGGTGGCCGCCGGGACGTACGATGCCGCGGCCGGGTGGTCCGGGATGGCGCCGGTGGTCGTGAAGGTGGTGGCTGGCACGGCAATTCTGGCCTTGCTAATGCTGTATGGGATGGTGGCCAACGTGGTGCTGTACATGCACTGCCGCGTCCTGAACGGGGAGCTCACAGGGGAGATCTACAACGAGTTTGCCGACATGTATGTGTTCCTGCCATTTGATGACGGCAAGAACCGGCATGTCATCTCGGTGGTCACGGTATGGCCCTGATTGATTAATCAGCGGTGAGTCTGTTCACCTGAAACCTGACCTGTATGTGACATTGTGCACTGCGGTTGTCCTTCTTCTGTACACATGGACATGTTTGTTTGTGTGAATGCTACGATTTTACCTACTGTATACTGTAATATTAGATTCAAACAGCTTTGCGCTTGATGGATCTGACAAATATACATACTACTATCTCAAATGTGGATGGAGTGATGAACTGATCATTCAGAGATATGTTGAACATGAAAGTTACGGTATATGATCACATCTGAGATGAACAGAACGATCCATCCTGCTCCCAAGTTTGCATATTTAATCTCTCTTTACTCTTTAGAGTGCATTTGAAAGGGATCGCAATCTTTTTCTGTTCAGATGGTACAATGCTCAAACAATTTCTAGCTTCAGGCTACAAAAAGGATCAATCTGGGATAAAATTTATAGTCAACAAGAAATGTAGCGCACATTTCAGATTCCTTTCACATCCAGTGGCTGACTCTCTTTATCAGAGATTAATTACATTCCGACATTTGTTGTGCCTACTGCCTTATTCTTCCCAGAAAGATTGCTTCACATAGGTAACATGCCTACTGATTCTTCCCAGCAAGATTTCTTCACATAGATTTCGTTGTACATGCCAACCTCTTTTAGTGCCTGTAAATTTTGTAGCCATAATTTCTTTGCTATATTTGTGGTTTTCATTTCTTGCCTGGGAGTAAGACTCAATCTCAATTTTAAGAAGAAAGGATGATTTGTTTCTCCTTTAGCGGCTGGCTGCCCTTGCTTCTATGTTGTTGCATGGTTGTCATGGGACTGCTGTCCGTTATTCCATCTGCCCAGCTTAGTGCATTTGTCTGCCGTTAGGATTCTATCCTATTCAGATACTACACTGTTGAAGAAATTGAATTGATCATTTCAGACCTCCCAAAATGTTCAATTTACTATAAAATGCACAATGCATGAGATGAAATATTGCTAGCTATCAGATAACGTTGCATAATGAAATGGATTCATGTTTTTCAGAGCATATGTCCGTGGCTTCTGCCTACTTGTCTTCCCTGCAAACCTTTTTTTAGAGTTAAGAGACATGCACTGTTATCCCTTGCGTCACCAAGGAATTAAAAAGTGTCATCATAAATAATAACTGGCCCTAATGTCTACGAAGGTAGTCTCAAAGTATATTTGTACAAATGCCTAGGCATTTTTCTTTGGATTATTGTCCGGGGGAACTCAAGATTGAGTCTTTCACATCAACCCCAGCCTAAACAGAGCTGGCGAAGAAAAACCAATCTTTTCATCTTTTGTTTCTATGTCCCTTTATTTGCTCATCTATTGTTGCTTGAGTTTTTTAAATTTAGTACTGTTTTTTTACATTTTGACGTGTTAAACCTTTTTCCTAAAGAAAAGGAAATAACTAGCATTATGTAAGACAGCATTAATTGTGCTTATTAGTCTGGTGTGGATAACGGTCAGGCGAAATAGTTGCTTGTGAATATCAGAAGATAGTAATGAATTTGTGGCAATTTTTCGAAATGCACTTATCTGAAAACATGAATGAAAAATTGCTTAAAACATGAATTTTTCTTACTTCAGTTTATTTGACTGCCTCACCTGTACTATGTTTCTTTTTTTTTAAAGGAATCGGTATAAGAGGATGTCAATTTCATTAATTATAGAAGAGAATACATGGATATGAAGCTGAGGAGCTTCTATTTACAGCAAACAGAAAGAAAAAACTAGACATGAACATTAAGGTTGCTCTCTCGAGCAAAGCTGCACAAGGTGCCATTCCCCGGTTAGGCTTCACGTTCGGACCTACTCTCAGCATTAAGGGTGTGTTTGGTTGAGCTGTGAGTTGTGAAAAAGCAGTTGTGAGCTGTGAGCTGTGGAAAAGCTGCTGTAAAATATGAGTTGTGAGAAAGCTAAAAGCCGTTTGGCTTAAAACAGCTGTAAAGTTGTGAAACTGTAAGACAAATATATATTATAGTTTATAATTATTATATAATTATAATTATATTACATAACTATAATAATATATAATTATAACATATATAGTATTATATATATTATAAATATAATATAATATACAATATAGATTATAACTATATAATTATAGTTATATTACATAACTATAACAATATATAATTATAATAAAAATATATTTATATGTAATTATGTAATATAATTACATATTATTATAATTATGTGCTCTTTCCTATTAAAGATGCGCGTATTCCTCTTTTTCTATATCTCCACACCCTCCACATTAAGGATCGCGTGCCTTTCCTCTGGATCCTTGTATGCCTTGAAGACTGAGCCACCATTCTTGAATAGCTGTTGACGGGTGCCTATACTATGTTTCTGACACATTAGTCATTTGCAATTCGCATTGTTGTACTTGGTCGGCATTTTGTTGAACGCGACGTTGCTAGCAGAACTAAAGTTACATAGGGGTGTACAGAAGCAGAGGAATAGGTATTTGTTTATCTTTTTTTTTCTTGAAAAAGTAATAGTAATATCGTGTAATGAGAAAACTGAGCATTGTGATCTCCTCGATCTGTTGGCTCATGTGGAGCAGCTTGCAACGATTTGTCAGCCACTCATGTTATGACACGGTTTGGTACCTGTTCCAGCCTGCCCAGGGAGTTGCGTTGCCTCGTGGTTCTGATCTGTGCATTTCTGTCTGTTTGGTTTGTGCAGTCGTTTCGAATTGAAAACTTTGTTGCAAGGCCTTTACATGATGTTTTCTTTGTTCTACGCTCTCAAGGGTGGCCAGAGGAATATTACATAGATGTAGCGTAATAACGATCACATGGAACTGCTGACATCAGGCAACACACCGCTCACACACCGTGTGCAAGAATGTCGATGTTTTCGATGCTGAGTTTGGACAGCATATAGACAACTCTACTCGGGAGATACTCTGTCGAAGGAGAATCATTTTAAAGATGATCTAGACTCGGTCAAGCCAGCCGGATCGTCTTCAAACATCGTCGAGATGAAAGAAAAACAGCACGAGGGTCAAGTAAAAGGTTAGGGTTTAAAGAAAAGATAAATGATAAGTTGGATTGGGATACTTCTCAACTGGGCATGGGCCTATTTTATAGAGATGAGATGGTTTTATCTCGCAGAACAACTGATTTCTCAAGTTAGAAAAGAAATTAGAATCGATCTGCTGAAAATCTTATCAAATCGAGACCACCGGAGTGTCCGGTAAAGTGTCGAATACTCTGGTAATCGAAGTCTCTGATAGAGTGTAGAGTGTCCGTTGTGTAAATCTAGAAATTCGAGAGGGCTCATTAGACAGTTTGGCATTGTGCTGGATACTCTGATGGGTTTCATGCCTCAACTCGAGACGGCTTGTTGGACACTCCAGTGTAATGCTGGACACTCTGGTGGGGCTAAGTGCCCCAATCCGAAAGGGTCTACCCGATTCTTCGGTACTATATCGGACGCTCCGGTCTGCTAGACACTCCAAACCTGAGAAGACTTGTCGGACACTCCGACAACATGCCAGACAGTTCGGTGGCTCTAATTTTTGAGTGTCAACATATATCTCACTGTTTTTTGGTAAAGTTTCTACATCATAAAACACTCTAAGCATCCAAAAACCCCTAAGAGCGATGATCCTCCTGACTCATCGGCCATCATATGATTTTCATCATATGATTTTTTTTTGGCAACGATACTTCATATCAGCCGTTCTCTTCTCTTATGCTTGTTGCCATACACTTGTATGATACTTTTTCAAGTATCGTCCGTTAAAGCCCTAGGTAATGATCTCCTCGAATATCTTTAAACATGTATGCATTCTCGGTAATGACTTTTACCACTATATATGGTCCTTCTCAACTAGGAGACCAATTCTCGAACTTGTTGCTTCTTGAGCCTACGGACAGAATAGTTTTCCACACTAATTCACCCATTTGAAAAGTTTTAACTTTCATCTTCTTATTGTAGGCTCTAGCAACTCTCGCCTTATCTTTTTCAATTTCACTCAAACGCTTAACGGTGACCTCATCAACATTGTCTAGCATTAACGTCCTATACTCATTGGTGAATAAGTCATTTTGTTTCGCTAGTCTTAGAGCTACTATATTTACCTCCATAGGTAAAATGACCTCTTGTCCATACACAAGTTTATAAAGTGTTACCTTAGTTGTTTCGTGTCTAGATATTCGATTAGCCCACAAAGCCTCCGATAAGACTTCATATCAGCTCTTGAGATGGTCTTCTATCTTTTTCTTAATGAGTTTGATCAACATTTTATTACTAGACTCGGCATGTCTATTAGCTTGAGCATAATATGAAGATGAATTGAGTATCCTAATCCCGTAGGATTCGGCAAACTTTTTAACATGACCGGACGTAAAGAAAGTACTTTGGTCAGTAGTTTAAGTTTGCGATATGCCGAATCTATGAATAATATGCTCAGTAAGGAACTCAATTACCTCTTTATGCGTCATATTCTTAAGAGTCACTGCTTCGGTCTATTTGGTGAAGTAATCCGTTGCTACTAACACGAAGTGGTGCCGCTTCGCAGAGGGAGGATGTATTTGCCCTATGAAGTCCAATCCCCATCCTCGGAATAGCCATGGCTTTATGATAGGGTTCATCATGGCAGCGGGTGCCAACTGAATATTTTTAAACCTTTGGCACTCTTCACATCCTTTGTAGTAACAATATAAATCGGCAATCATAGTTGGCCAATAGAACCCGACCCTTGTTAGCAAACATTTTATTTTCAGAGCCGATTGATACGTACCACAAATGCCTTCATGAACTTTCTCTATAGCTACTTTGACCTCATCATCACCCAAACATTTTAGGAGCAAATCGTCTCACGTTCGGCGGTATAAGTCACCATCAATCAAAGTATATTTAAAAGCTACATGCCGAACTTTTCTATCCACTCTTTGGGTTGGACTGTGAATGTATGAAACTATGGGTGACCTCCAATCAAGGGATTTGATACTATCACGGTTTGACGTGTTAGTATCTGAATGGTCTAGTTCTAGCACCTCAAGTTTCGGTTTTTTAATGACTGAAAATTTACCTCTACTAAAATTGTAACCCGATGCTTGTTGTGCCAACTCATTTGCTTTACTGTTTTTTAGTCTAGGCACATGATGTATATTGAACTCATCCATCCATCTAATGATGTCTAGGCATTTATACAAAATAGCATTCAATGATCCGTCTAAACATTGAAAATTTTCAGCAACTTGTTGCACTACTAATAATGAATCGCCTAAAGCCTCTGCATATTTAACCCCCATGGACTCTAACATCTCTAAACCGAACAACAACGCTTCATATTCGGTTTGGTTATTGGTGCAATCATACTCTAATCGGTTTGAGAATTCAAAGTGTGCATCATGAGAGATGAAAACTACATCAACATCTTGACCCTTTTTACCAATCGATCCGTCAAAATACAACTTTCAATGGGTAAAAGTAACATAACCAACATCTAGATCATACTCTAAATCAATCCGATGTTCAACAATAAAATTACAACAATTTAGCCTTTCATAGATTTCAACGATTCATAAGTCAAATCATATTTAATCAATGCATAAACTCATTTACCAAGCCTTCCATTAGAAATTGGCCTATGCAACATATGCTTGACACGCAACCACACAAGTGCTAGATAGCAAATAATGTCTAAGATTAGTGCAAGAATGTACAAGAAAAAGCATAGTTTTTTGATGAGAGTGTACCTTATTTTTGCATCCACCAACCATCGGCTCACATATGTGATCACATACTTCTTCCCTTCGGCATCTTGTGTCAAAATAGCACCAATCACATCATCCTCCGCCGCTAGATAAAGGCGAAAAGAGACTCCACCCTTGGGTGCTCTAAGAGCCGGCAGCGACGACAAGTACTCTTTGATCTTTTCAAAAGTTTCTTGCTGTTTTGCTCTCCAAGTGAATTCGGCTTCGTTTTTTACCCGAAGAATAGGAGTAAATGCATTAATCTTTCCCAACAAGTTGGATATGAATCGTCTCAAGTAATTTACTTTTCTTACGAAGCTTTGCAACTCTCTCTTACATGTAGGCATGTGCACATTTCTAATTGGCTCTATCTTCTTAGTATCTACCTCTATGCCCTTTTAATGAATGATAAAGCCTAAAAACTTCTCGATCGATACACTAGAAGCACACTTGAGTGGGTTCATTTTTAAACCAAAACGGCGCATCCAGTCCAAAGCGAGTTGCAAATCGGTCAAGTGAGAATCTAAGGTGGCCAATTTGACCACCACGTTATCTATGTAAACCTTCATGATAACACCAAACAAATCATGAAAGATAAAGTTTATGGCTCTATGATATGTGGCACCTGTATTTTTTAACCCAAAAGTCATGACAACCCACTCAAACAATCCTACAAAATCGAGACAACTAAAAACAGTTTTAGACATATCCTTTTCGACCATAAAGATTTGATTATATCCCGCATTATATAAAAAAACTAATAACACTATGGTCAAAAGCATCATTAATTAACATATCGGCTATGGGCATAGGAGACTCATCTTTAGAAGTGTCTCTATTTAAATTTTTGAAATCAATGTAAACTCTAATCTTAACGGTGTTCTTCTTTTCCACCGGCACGATGTTGAATATCCACTCCCCATACCTGCAAGGTCTTATAAATTTCGCATCACGTAATCGGTTAATTTTCTTTTTAATCCGATCATGCATATTCGGGTTAAACCTCCTCGTCATTTGCTTAAAAGGTCTAAACCCAGATTTTATTGAAAACTGATGCTCAACTAACTCGCAGCTTAACCCAGACATTTCATTATAAGACCATGCAAAATAGTTCATGTATTCTTTTAGCAAGCCGATTAGATTTACCTTCTAATCTGCTTTTAGATTATTGTTTATAAAAGTTGGCCTAGGATTATCATTGCTGCCAAGATTTACCTCCTCAAGAGGGTCGGCCGATGTAAATACTTATTCTAACTTATCCATGTCTTCTATTTCCTCTATAACTTCGCACATATCGTTCGTATTGGACCGATAGTGTTCCACTCTTTTTTGCAACCAATCAAGATTAGAATCCATTAAATCGCATTATATGGTTGAACCGATTCTCCATCGGCTTTACATTGACCAGTACAAAACCATCTCTAGTTACACTAAAAAAATTATAATCCATCAAGTCTAAACCGATCAAGCACTTGACGGTGTCATACGGTAAAGAAGATGATTCAGCCATAGCAACACAAGCCAATGCATCCGCATGAACAACCTCTACATCATCACCAACTCATTATATCAAGAATTGATGCAATGTAGATAGAACACATCTATTGGCATTAATCCAATCACGCCTTAAAATCAAGCTATAACTACCGCGCACATCGACAAAAATGAAAGTGGTAGCCATAGTCTTGCTCCCAACGGTGAGCTCCATAGAAGCGACCTCCTTAGCCTCGATAGGGTCTCCTCCCACACCGTTCAAAGTTATGTTGGTCTGGATGAGGTTGTCATCGGTCTTACCTAGCTTCTTAAACAAAGATTATGACATTAGATTAGCAATCGAACTATCATCTACAAGCATGCGAGAAATCGGTGAACCATTAATATGACCTCTCACGTAAAGGGGTTTCAAATGGTTCTCCGATTCCTTGGGCTTTTCAAAGATAGCACTCTTTGGTCCAAAGTCAAATTGGGCCATAACCTCTTCTTCCTCTACAAGCGAATAATCGAAAAGAGATAAGCAGATAGTGTTAATGTCCATACCTTCTCAAGGCGGTCTAGGCTTATAGTTCTAGAGGTCGTCATCGTCGAACTCGGACATGTCAACGTCTTTCTGGGGCGTCGGCCAGCCCGAGTGCCTTCGGAGTAGCCATAGCTTCCTTCATCACCGGTGGAGTGGGAGCTTCGGACTCTTTAACTCTTCACTGCTTACCTTGAGGGACCATCGGCTTGATCTCATTGAAGATCTCGTCCCTATTCTTCTCCGCCTCCTCTTCCCGGATCTTCCGGAGGCGCAACCTTTAGAGCTTCTTCTTTTGAGTGTGAATCAAACCAGGCAGACACCACCTCGATTGTGTGTACTTGGAGGAGCTCTTACTACTGCTAGCTTTATGATTATGGAAAGCCTTTTCGACCGAATCATCCAAAGTGATCGGTCCCGTGAAGACTCCTTTGATTCTGACATCGGTTGTGCCGATTTTCACGGCACCTCTGAATGTGCTCTCTTGATGAACAAAAGTAGAAGGGGCAGGTTCATTACCTTGCTTCGAGCGCTGCTCTTGCTTAGGTGCGGTGGTGGAGCCCCCTCCTTGAACCATGATCTCGAGACTTCGTCTGATTCGAAGTAGGGTCGAACAGCTTTGTGAAGACATCTCCCCTCGGTCTGTTCCACCCCGGATGAAACAGCAGGTATAGCATAGGTGAAACGGGCATCGGTGGTATGGGCATCAGTGGCACCGGTATCCATGGCCCCATGTATGGATGCCATATTGGGAATGGTGGGTAAGGCATAGTGTGGAACCATGAAAGTGGCACTCCGAATCCGTACAGGGTAAGAGGAGGAGGACCACAAATATCCGTGGTTTGTCTCATCTCCTTCTTAGGCGGGCTGCCTCCCCTTGGTGGTGATCTTGACCGCTTCATAGACTGATTGTTCAAATTGATCTTTTGGTTCTTGTACTTGGCCATAAGACAGTCAAAGGCGCTTTTGTGTCCCATCTTCTCCATGGCCTTGCCTTGGTTTACCTTTCACTTGCCAACCTTCATATTCTTCGTCTTTATCATCTTGGGCTGTGGAGATTGCACCCTGAGTCTCGAGCCGTGGATGGTGACTTTGAGAGACTCCTGATCATCAAGGGACTTCTCGAGCACCACCTTCTTAGAGGCCTCTTTTTCACTCGAAAAAATCGGGATCTCTTCCTGATGATCACGTTCTTCCCCTTGGTTGTATTAGCTTGATGAGATCAAATCATACTTTGGGGTTGAGCTTTAGAGTGTTGACGGGGAAGGGTGCTTGTCGATCTGCATCTCTTTAAGACCCAATCATTCCTCATTAAGGGCCGTTTGGACCTGTCGACAGACAACATTGCAATCATTAGTAGCATAAGAATAAGAGTTATGCCACTTACAATATGCTCTACGCTTAATCTCATCCGTCGAAGGTAAAGTGTATGTAATCTTAATATATCCACCTTTATGTAACTCATCAAATATTTTTCGCATTTAGCTACATCAAAGGTGTATTTCAAATCATCTATTTGATTCTTATGAATCGGCTTGAGCGAATCACAAGCAAACGATTTAGCCTTAGATGGCCAAACGAACTCAATGACCAAAATATAATTAGAATCATCATCGGAGCTATCCAAATCATACTCCACAACATGCACGGTGTGGCGGGTCTTGTAATCATGTTTTGTTTTTTTGCTTCAGCTTTCTTGAGCCGAAGCCTTTTGTTGGAGGTGAATAAGCATAAGAAAGTTATGCCCCTCCAACTTCTCTCTAAGGTGTGACCGCAAACTAATAAAAGCCAAATAAGCTAAGTCTTTTTCAGAAATTGTTACATTAAAGCTTCGGTTCTTAACGTCTCTAAACTGTAGAAGATAATCAACGATGGGTTCATCTTTTCCTTGCCTAACCGATGTCAAGTGAAACAACTTTAACTCATTATCCTTAGAATAAAAAAAGTCAAGAAATTTACGATCTAAAAATTCTCATGTGTAAATAGAGCCTAGGGACAATGATGAGAACCATGAGAAAGCGGTCCTGGTTAGTGATAAAGAAAACAATTGCATTTTTAAAGGCTCACTAAAACCCGTTTTTCCTAGTTGTGTTACGTATTGGCTAACATGTTCTCAAGTGGTTTTGCTATCTTCGCCATTGAATTTGACAAAGTCAAGAACACGCCATCCAACGAGATATGGGGCTGAATCAAAATATGCGGGGTATGGTTTTTGATAAATTTGGTCTCTTCCCTTAAAGTCTACCCCTAGCGTTTCGCAAAATTGTTTTCTCAAGTCCTCTTTAATACGCGCCATACACTCCTCTATGTTGACAATGTGTAGCCTAGTAGATGCGCTCAGTGGTGGAGGGTGTATGTTTGTTTTTATGGCACTAAATAATTCATTAGGAATGGAGCCATTAGAGATACCCATACCGCTTGATGGGATAGGGGTGTGCTATATGCGACGGTACTGTAAGGAGGAATAAAATTATTCAATTCACTCAATCGGCTCGTGGCCAGATTGGGGATGCCAGTGATCGGCTCTATGCTAGCGGGAGATATTACCAAAGTATTAGTTTGCGCATGAGATGAAAAACTAGTTTTTCCACTAAACGAGTTCAACGGTATGCTGTACGAAGGTTGTTCTACATTAGACGTATTAGGCGCCGATGCACTAGTCGTATGCGCAACATGAGAAGATGATGCAATACTAACATTTTTAGATTTAGACAAGTTCTCTTGGATCATGTATTGCATATCATTTATTGAAGACCTTTTTTAGATCGATAAAGTAATATGAAAGGTCTTCAAAAGTAATGGGAGGATGCGAAGATGTTCTCACATTGACAGCACCGATGGCCGCATCGTCGACACGGTCGGAAGAATGGGCTCTTTCACTTGAGAGATCGCGCCTTGATGCCCTTCTTAAAACACGCCAAGTACTCCTGCAGCTTCCGCTCTTCCCACGCCTTGCGCGCTTACTCGGGCAACTTCTCCAAAGACGGCATAACGATGTTCGTCGTGGAGATCTCGAAGTTTATGGTAAAAAACGACGATTCCGTTTGTGCAACCGAAATCACTCGTTCCCCAGCGGAGTCGCCAAAAAGTGTGTTGACGCTCAAATCGGGTCCAAGCCAACACACCGTTCACACGTTTGTGTGCGAGAACGCTGTGACAGACTGCTCCACAAGAGAGACGATCTATCGACCACAGGATCTTATCGGATGTCACTCGACGAAGTAAGGACCAATAGTACAACTCAAGCACGATAAAATACGCTACAAACTGATGATTAAGTTAATAAAATAAAGATTTAAAAACATGGAAGCGGTAACCTTATTTAAACTAGAGTCTCCTAGAAGCTTTGCATAAGATGACATCGAGTCCATACGATGCATCTTCTAGTAGCACCCAACAGCAGCACGGTGAGCAAGTCTCCCAACGAACATAGCCACCCTCGGAGGTTGCTTCTGCCAGTTGGTCTAGAGGAGAGAGAGAAACCACCTGCACACAAAATCACAAAGAGCCAAAGCTTGAGCATTCAAATGCTCAGCAAGTCTTACCCGTCAACGTGACCAACTACAGTCGACTCTAAGGGTACGATAAGGTTGACTCTTATGGGAGGGCCATTTGCGCAAAACATAGCACTATTAGTGAATCTTTACTTTCATTTTTTATCGGTAAGTTCATAGAATGTAAATTTAATTTGCACTATAAACTATAGCAAGCATGGTTATCAAGCAATTACGTATAAACTAAACAAATAATTTATATTATTAATTTAAGTTTACTTATTACTACGACATAACGCAGTGAACAAGCGATACTCATTACTGTGAGGGGTAGCAATTATAATCGATTTACACTAGCTGGAAAAATCTGAAATACACGACACGCACGGATTTCTCAGAAGCCGCACGTGGCCGGTCCGAGGCCTACTCCTTTCGAGAACATGGTCCTTTATGCGATTACCACGTAGGATGTGTTCATAGTTAGATCCAAGTCTCTCCTCCACCTTCGCCTAAAGAGGAGTAGGGGTACGTCCAACCACTACGGATATTGAGTTACATCAGTTTTTTAGGTCCCATTTCCCCAGTATGCATTCAGTACATTCAAACTTGCTCAACAGGGCCACACTCGAATCGATCCTTAACCGACACAGACAGGGCTACCACCGTGAAGGCCCAACCTTCCCAAGCCCTTCTATACAACATCCCTGTCCGGTCTCAAATTTATTAAGTGATGAGATAATTTTAACCCTCAGTCTCGCGAGTGACTTTACATTCACTCGACTTCTATAGTAAATTAAAACTTAGCCTAGCTCTACATCGTGTTACTTATACCAATATACACTCAACAGGGGTAAAGGATACTATCATGCAGTCTAAGGTTCCAAACAATTCTTACAACTTAATGCGCAGTACATTAAACATAGCATACGCAATGATAAAATAAAAACTTTAAAAAAGAGGGTTAATGCACCGAGGCTTGTCTGCGTTTTAGCAATGTTAGCACAATCAAGGGAGAGAAGATCTTCAGCTGCAATAGACAGCTCCTGAGCAACCAGATCCACCAGCTGGCCTTCCAAGTCGCATTCTAATTGCATGGAATGATATGCAGGAGGTGATCAGTTATGCATCTAATAGCATTCTAATGTTTTAACTCATCATCGCATGCGACGATAAGTTCACATGCGCTGATATATGCTTATTAATGCATATGACAAGATTTTACATGCGAATGATTCATGCACTAATGAGTTTATTAAATTAAAGCGCTAACTACCTTTATATGATGGGGTTCTGATTTTTATCTAAAATAATGAATATTCTATAATACCCTAATTGGCCATATTAGGGCAATTATTTCTGAATCTTGTTAATATGGTTCTTGAAGGTATAAATTATAAATTTAGTTTCTCATACTATTAATAAGGCTATAAACTAATTTCTGAACCAATTTTATAATTTATTGCAATATTATGAATTTCTAATAAATAAAATAGTGCCTAGGCCTAACAAATTGTTAATAAATAATATATAAGCCAATAAATTCTAATTAATTACAGAAGGAACTATTTTATTTATTAGGACCTAATCATACATTTTTCACAGTTTTAATATGCATGATAATGATGCTATGCTCAAATGTATAATGCATATTATTTAATTAACAGAAATAATTCTAGTGCAGAAAATGCAACTTTGATAGTTGTAATTGTTCTACATGATGAGAGGATTCCAATGATATATTATTTGTGATTTTTCGAGCTAGAATACATTTTCTGTGATTTTTGCAAGATTTTACGGACTTCAGAACAATTATTAATTAGATTTCTAAAATAATTCAAACCTTCCAACTAACGTGGCCACATGGCAGCCTCTGCACGTGGCCACACTGTTGTCCACATGGCTTAGCCGCACAGGATCGGCCTGCGGCCACAAAAGATCCGGGGCTGGGCCAACCGGCCGGACATGGAGGACCGGTGGCCGGCGCGCCGCTTCCGACGGCCCGACGCGCGGTGCCGGGCACACAAAGGTGTGCCGCAACATAGGGAAACCCACCGGATAGCACCGGCGGCAAAGGGCGGCAGCGAGACGGCTCCGGCGACGGCGTGAGCCAGGCTCCGTGGACGAAACCCGACAAAATCTCCTTTGGAAGCTTCCTGGGAGCGAGCTGAGGGGCAGCGCAGGTGTTGCCGACGTCGAAAGTGGCCGGAGAGGAGGCGCCCACGGCGAGGTGGCGCGGTTGCCGGCAATGGCGGCCAAACGAGCGCGATTTCCTGTACAGGCAAGGAACAAATCGCTCGATTTACTGATCCAGGAGTTGAGACAGATGGTGAACTACATGGGATCGAAAGGGATTGAAGAAATTTCACCGGGAAGGTGCCGGATTTGGCTGAGGTTCGGCCTGCTGCTCCAAAACCGAGTTTTTGGGGGAAAAACTCGAATCCGTCGAGCTCAAAGCGGGAGGAGGCGAGCCGTGTTGTGGGATAGTGGGAGAGGGGGGCCGGCGCAGCTCCCCGATGAGGAACGGAAGCTGGGGAGGGCTCGGAGGTGGGTCTCCGCGGCGGCGTCGCGCTCGGCCAGAAGAGAGAGCGAGAGAGAGTGATACGGAGTGAGGGAGAGAGCGAAAAAGCGAGCGAGGGAGGGCGAAGCCGGCTCGGGGCGTGGACACGGTGAGGGACTCGTGTCCCGACTCTTCCGACACTGGGAGGTGGCTAGCTTGCATGAAGTCCACAGAGGGAGCTTGCTGGTGCATGCTGAGAGGGAGAGGAGAAAGAAGAAGCTGACATGCGGGGCCCGCGTGCAAAAAAGATCCAGCCAAGCTTAACGCTTAAACAAATTGGGAACCGAAAAAGAAATAGCAAACAAGCTCGAAATTGCTTGAAACTTTGTAGAACGTTTCTTCAATATGTGATCTCCAAAATATATCATATTCACAGGTTTTTGCCAAGGAAAAAGAAAGGTATGGAATTTTGAATAGGATTAACTGATAAGGGGGTTTCTGAAACTTCCGAAAACAGAGCAGCTACCATTTTGTGTGGTGTAAAAGAAATACTCCCCGAACTCCGATTGAAATGAAACTCGGTAGAATTGCTCTTCAACATAGAATCTACAACATACATCACATGCACAAGATTATGTCAAAGGGGATAGAAGATATGGGATTTCGAAGTTGACTAACTGATAAAGAGACAGAATCCTCTGAAAGCAGATCAATTAACCGAATTCTAAGATATGATGAAAGAAATATCTCCATAGATATGAAAATCTTGAAATTTAGTAAAAGAGTTTCTAAACTTGTGATCTTCACTCTAACCAACATGCACAGGCAGATCTAAAAAGATCTGGAAGATATTGAATTTTGAAAATGTCTAACCGTTAAGCAGATAGAAATCTGCTGCAGTCAGATCAGTTAACCAACTCTTAGAGACTTTAGGAATTACCTCCCGAGCTCCAGAAACTTGAAATATGGCAAGATGATAGAATGTGCCATGGGGAATAACTTTTATTTTTGGAGTCAAGTTTGAATTCAAACTAGAATTAGTTCTATAAGGATTATAAAGTAGGTAAGTGTGCAGACATCGAAAGTTGCACTGCAAATTGATAAGGGAATTCTGAACTACTGAAATGAGATCATCTTACCAATTTATAGTGCCAGAAAGAAATACATCCCGAACTCTGAATATTTTGAAGTTGGGTAGAGTGATATAAATTTCTAAGATTAACATCTTTTATTTTTGGGCTCATGCTGAGGTAAGAAACAGGATTTCAGTTACAACATTCTGAAGATAGTTAAGTGTTAAGGATTCAAATTTTTGTTCTGGTTAATTTGAATTTGAACGAACCTAAGTAAATATTGATGAATTCAAGAATTTTGATCATGTTTAGGTATTCCACACTTTAATGTTAAAAAGTTCGAACTTTCACTTTTAATTTTCAAGTTTAATTCAAATTTGAATTACTAACTTGGATTCCTTTTATCTCTTTTTTTTACTTGAATTTTAAATTTTAAATTCTTTCTCAAAATTTTAATTTCTTGACTTCAAGAAACACCAGGTGTTACAAACTTCGACGCCTCTTTGACTCCAGGTTTAGACAGCACCTAGACAACCCCGTCTCAGAAGGGACCCCGTCGGAGGAGAATCGTCTTAGGGATGATCTGAGCTTGATCAGGCCAGTCAGATCACCTTCAAACATCGTCAAGACGAAGAAAGAACAGCACGAGGGTCGAGTAATATGATTAGGGTTTAGAGAAAAACGAAAATGTAAACGCAAATGATAGGTTCGATTGGGATACCCTTTAACCGGCTATAGGTCTCTGTTTTGCAGAGGTGGGATGATTTTATCCCGTAAGACAACTAATCTCTCAAGATAGGAAAGAAATTAGAATCAATCTGTTAAAAACCTTTCAAAATTGACACTATCGGAGTGTCTGGTAAAGTGTCGGATACTCCGGTAATCAGAGTCTTTGGTAAAGTGCCGGAGTGTCCGTCGTGTAAATTCGAAAACCTGAGAGGGCTCACCGGACAGTCCGGCATTGTGCCGGACACTCCGGTGGGTTTCATACCCCAACCCGAAATGGCTTGCCGGGCACTTCGATGCCATGTCGGACACTCTGATGGGTTATGTGCCCCAACCCGAGGGGGTCTACCGGATACTCTGATACTATACCAGATGCTCTAGTATGCCAGATGCTCCAAACCTGAGACGGCTTGCCGGACACTTCGACAACGTGCCGGACACTCCGACAACGTGTCGGACACTCTAATGGCTCTGATTTTTGAGTGTCAACGGGAACAAATGAGAGGCGTTGTTGCAGTCAGGGTTCCATTAGACTTTGAAGAGGTTATCAAGAAAGAAATTTTAGAACCCTCAGCATTTCCATTGTCTCCATACAGAGGTACTCTCTCTCTCTTTCAAAATATAAGCATTTATAGGTTTAGTCAAAGTCAACTTTTATCACTTTGACTATTAATAATATGTAATTTATAATATTTTATCATATAAAGTTATATTTTTTGAATTCATCATTGAATAAGTTTTCATAAAAATTATATTTTTATATTAAACTTATATAATTTTTTAGATATTATTAGTAGAAGTTAAAAGATTTTGACCTTATCAAAATCTAGAAATGCTTATATTTTAGAACGGAGGTAATATATATAAACAGGCTGACTTATAATCTCTGTCAGGCACACAAGTTTGTGTTAAATGTATTGAAACACTTGGTTTGTTGGTTGTTTCTTGTATGTGTAAATGATACTTTCTCCATCCTTTTTAGTTGTCATTCTAGGTATGAACATATGAATTAAGCACATGTGAATTAAGAAGAATGAAAAATATGAGATGTACTAAAAATGAAGAGAGATAGAAATTTAAATGTAATGTAAATAAAGAAAAGTGTATTGGAAAGTGAAAGTGACAAGTAAATGAGGAAACTAGTGAACTCTACGATGTATAAAAATAAGGAGAGAGATAGAGATACGAATGTATTGAAAATAAAGAAATATATATTGAAAAGTGAAGATGACAAGTAAATGAGGAAACTAGTGAACTTTAGGATACCAAGTAATTATGGACGGAGGGAGTATCTCCTTTAGTGACAACTGGCTGTCAAAACAATAATAAAGGTGCATGAAATGGCTAATCAGAGGTGAATCTATTCTCGGAATCTTATTAGGCCAACAAGCGATAGATCGAGCTGATTGTCCAAGGTGCATGAAACGGCTAATATACAAAGTAACCACCACAGTCCACGGACCATCACGGTTTACTACCACATTGTGGGCAAGGTTCACAGAACCGTTAAAACAGGTCAGGTTTTAAAGATTTTCGGTGAAACCTTTCTAGTCTGGTTTATCAAAGATCAGTTTTCATTTTAAAAATTAAAAAATTAAAAATTTGATTTTTTTTGGAATTTTGAAAACTAAAAAACCAGTCGATAAACTTGGAAAAAGGCTGATTTACTGTAGCATTCGATCACATTTCATTCAAGTTTTTTTTTTGATTTGTAGCGATTTCATCAGTTTTCGTAGTTTTTGGAAAATTAGTGGCCACATGGGTCCATGGCTCCATCGGTAACAGAAACCCTGATTGTCGGGTTCTTCTGATGCGAAAGTAATGTTTATCGCACTTTCGTGTTGATAATGTACGTGGTACTCTACTGATTTATGGCATTTTTCTCAACTCTGAAAACAATCCGACTTTTAGTTCTTCAAAAAACTAACCCGTAAAAGTGGTGAAAACTGAAACAAACAGTCTCTAAGACTGTCACATACACATTGTTTTTTTTCTTTTTACCAAAGAGGAGGCCAAATATATTGTTTTGCGACAAGTTTAGTATTACCATAGCCAAAATTCTAGAATAAATTTTTAAGATACTCCTACGTAAATGAACACTGTATTTGTCCCCATCTCCGATCCCCTTCTTGACTCCGCTAGCAGCCGGCAGCCGCTCGAGTCTGCTGGCCGGTCGCGGCGTGAATGGGCCAGGTCTTCACATGGTGCAGCCGGCGGCGCCGTCGTGCCGTTAGTCGGAGGTCCTCGGTTTCATCCTTTGCACGCACCTTCAGATCCCCTCGTAGTCGTGAATCTCTCTTTCTCCGTTCCACTCGTTTCTGTATCATGCTCGATTATTTGTCTGTGGGCAGCAGAAATTGATTTGTTCAACAAAGATAAAGGTGATCTGTTTTGAACAGGACATGATGATTGACTAATATATTCTGTGTTAGTTTTACTTTCTAATGGAAAATGCAAGGGGGGTTTTGATACATACGAAGAGGTCTAGATCCTGTTTCATAGAGATCACAACAAAATGGCATTGCTGTATATATTTCCTGTTGCGTGCACATTGTAGTTTCAGTAATTTCCTTTGCAATCCAGAATTTCTATCCTAACGTGATTATTTAGATAATTCTGGCATGCATGCCAAGCGATGCTTTCTAGGTGACCAATTCTGCTGGGTAACTTAAGATTTGAATAATTTCTGCCCGAAATGGTGTTGTGGGCTTCCTAGTTGAAATGGTGTTGAAGCATCTTTTTAGCAACTTGGAAACAAAGTAATGTGTTACACATCTGATATCTTGAAATTTGACACCCTACTTTACGTAACGAGTTGTTCTAGAATCAGAAATGTCAATCATTTGAATTCAACGGTCTTTGTTGTTCCATGAAAGAGAACTGTGCTATGTATACTGTTCGTGTTACGTGAACCATTTTATGACAAGATGCAAAGTCGGGCAGGTTTATATAGCCTATATTAGGACTTATTTGGTATGGATTCTCAAAATGCTTCTGTTTCAAATTCTATAAGAAGCTCACCAAACAATTTCAAAAAAAGCGCTTTTGTCTTCTCTCCTCAAAAAGCACTTCTCTGATTTATATTAGGAGCAAAAACACTAAAAATGTAGCTTTTTGTCATTTCTTTACTCATTTTTACGTTGGTACTACAATAAAAGTTATTTTACCAAATAATTTGAAAAGTATTCCTTGCAGAGAATTTATTTTTCTAGAGAAGCCATTTTTTCGAGAAGCTATTTTTTAAAAGAAGAATCTATATCAAAGGGGGTCTTAAACTGCTATGCACCATTATTTTGTGACAGTCAGCAGTAACAAATTCAAAGACATAACGGAGCTAAAACTCGATTTCATGACCAATCCGTGGTGACGGTTGTTTCTTACTGGGGAGGTTTTTTTTTTTATAGCCTTCAGTGATTTGGTGACCAGTTGGGGCAGCCACTAAAAATTAGTTTTCTAATGCCTAGTAGTGTATATTGCTTGTGTATACATTTATCATGAAACAATTATATTTTCTAGTACTTTGATATATGCATAGTATTTGTTGAAATTATTTGCAAACGTTGTATTTTGAGGACGGAAAGTTTGACTGCACACAGCAAGGTCCTTGTTACAAATTGTTGTGGTCAATCGGTACACGCCATTGGGGACAATAGTCAAAAAGAGATTACGAAGAATAAAGTCTATTATTATGCTTCCATTCATTTGAGATCAACAGCTACACGGCAATACTTGTCGTACGTGTGTCCTGTAGCTTTGGAAGGCTCTGAGTGTGTCTTCCAAGCAACTGATGCGAAAGTTTCAAAATTAACCTCCCCACGCAAAGACCGACACCCTGCGGATAGTTCCTTACATGTCAGGCAGCTCATGCAGAGCTGGAAAACTTTTTATTTGTCAGATGCAAAGTTTATTAAGCGGAAGTTGGAAGCTGATGTGCAGCTGTGCTTGCCTGCAAGGTTTTCAAAAACCATATGCCCGTAAGTTTGAACAGTGCTAAAACGGACTCAGCAAAACTAGCTGAAAACAGTTTGCTACAGTACTTATGTTTGGTTTTAAGGAAACCAGATCGGTTTTTCTAACCAAATAAACAGGTTTTACCGGTTTTTGGAAAAACCACCCTATTTGAACGGTTTTTTTAAAACCATGCTGGCCTAATTCTTCACTGAAATTTGCACGCCCAGTTCTTCAAGGTAGCGTCAGAGCTACGTTATAACCACCACGTCAAAGAAACAAAAGCCAATGTGCCTACGTACTATCCTATGCATAGATTTTAGATAATGGAAAAGCATTCCCGCATCCGCATTACCGCACATAGCATTTCAAAACTTACAATAAATCAACTCCAAAGTTGATAAAAAAAAACAAATTAAGCATGACAAAACCTATGATTAAAATTCCATCTATGAGAAGTAAACAACTCTAGCGCACTAGCTTGTAATATTTTGCTCGCCATTCTAAATGACTCCTTTGCTTTATTGTCATGCTGTAGTAGCGCCCAAAATGCATCTAATATGTTCCCCTGAAAATTGCCTGCATAAAAGAGAGATTTTTGCCATTTTCAAAGGTTAAATCATTTTGGCATCTCCAAATTGCCCAAGCTGCTGCAGCAGTTCCAATCAGAATCATATCCTTCTCTTGTTTTTACTGTAATTGGAAAGTCAATTTTCTAGCATATGAGAAACTGATTTCAGTTGAGTTAACCCACTAGCTATGTAAATAGTTCGCCAAATGATTCTAGCATGCTGACAATCAAAAAATAAATGATCAATGGTTTCATTATGATTACAATAACAACACTTTTGGTTGCCTTTCCAATTTTTCTTTGCTAGGTTATCCTTTGTTAAAGTAACCACCCGATGGAGGTACCAAAGAAAATTTTTTGTTTTTAACGGAATCTTTAACCCCCAAATTAGTTTATGCCTAAATGGAGTATTGTAATCCATCATTTGGAGATACATTGATCTAACAGTAAATTGTCCATTTCTCTGCAGGTTTCATATAAACTTATCATTCTCATTATTTATATTGATGCGAGATATCTTAGCTACTAGGGCCAACCATTCTCGAAGTTTATTTCCCACCAAAGATCTCTGAAATGAAATATTCAGAGGTGTTGTTCACACTATATTAGCAATTGTATCATGCTTATGAATTGCAATATTATAAATGGTGGGATACAACTGTTTTAAAAGATGATTTCCAATCCAAATGTCTTCCTAGAATCTCGTTTGTGATCCATTGTTAACTTTAAAGGTTCCGTATAAAAGAGCATAATCTTTTATTTTCATAAGACCTTTCCAAAAATGGGAAATTTTGTTTTACTTGCACTTGTGTTAAAGATTTTAATCTCAGATATCTATTCCTGAGTAAAGATTGCCACATTCCATCTGCATTAAGCAAATTAATTATCCATTTGCTTAACAGATTGATGTTTTGGATTTTTAGATCTATTATTCCAAGTCTGCCTTGATCTTTGGGATGGCACAATATGTCCCATTT
>BCLH01000401.1:69522-147010 GCA_001602315.1 Zoysia pacifica
CCCCGGCCCCGCGCGAAAAGGTAATTTGCTATGTGCCTATTTTAGCATATTCATTTGTTCAGATGAAACCCTATTGTGTTTGAATTTGGTTCGCATCAGATCTGATTCCATGAATGCGTTGATGGAAATTTCGGTCGACAGTGCTTAATTACATGCTCACCCAAAGCTTTATAGCTAGAGTTACCTTTTAGACAAGTATATTGTTTAAACAATTTACCGTAAATCAGATGCAACAAGTTTAAGTTACAAACATCGTATGGTTTTTTGGAGTTGCTTACCTATTTTATGTATCTGAAAATTTTAGATATCTGAACTAGCACTTTGCTTCTTTACCAGCTGTCCCAAGATCTTATTTTACCTTTTACTTTATGGATATTATCTTTAGACCTTGATTATTAACTTTCTGAATGATAAGTATTAGACCTTGTTTTAATATAAGTGAGCCTTCCTTTGGTCTGAAGTACACTTATGCGCACTTTTATCATTGGACGCTTTAGATGCTCAACATTGACGCTATTATTTTCCTTTTTTTTGCAGTAGAGACTTAATTGCATCGTCCTCGGCTTATCACTTTGCAGGACAGCAAGGTGAGATATAAAAGATATTTTTATCGTATCATGTTCATAGATCACGTAACCTTGTTAGACGTTTCCCGTTCGAAACAGATACAGTTGGAAATATGCAGATCTTTGCATATCTATAACCGTATCTGTTTCAAATTGTCCATGTTTTTTGGACAGTTCGAGAATGCGTAGATGGGGTTAGTTTCTATGGTCTACTCCTATTCGAGACAGAGTTTCGGCATCACCTCCCTGTTGTGACCGGATACACAATCTTCTTTGTAGGACGTGTATTCTGGTCACAATAGGGAGGTGCTGCCGAAATTCTGGCTCGGATAGAAGTAGAGCATAGAAACTAACCTCATCTACGCATCCTCGGGTGGGATTAAGACTATCTTCACCTATTAGATAGTACAAACATCTTATAGATGCAATTGATTTTTATATCACTCGCTGGTATGTTAGAGGATGGACGACCGTACGTGGATGTACACGGGCCGCTCAAGTCAGGGTTCGTTGACCGATGAATAGATTGAAGAGCCTGATGCTTTCCTAAAACTAGCATTTGCTAAGGTTAATGGAGCGCCTGCCACTTGGTGTCCTTGCAGCAGATGTGCTAACATGCGTCGACAAATAAAGGTGGTCATGGGTAAACATCTTTGCAAGAATGGATTTACAGTATATTACACCCGGTGGATCTACCATGGTGGATTGCAAGTATTCTTCGTTCGACAAACATCGACAATTCCTCCCTCTTGACCATCCATTCAGACGAGACATCAAGAACTTTACGAAAGGTGTCGTAGTTACAGAGCCTGCACCGCAGATGATGACAGACGCCGCACTTCGTGCTGAAATAGATGCTCTCGAGGTCAGTGCACAAGAAGGTGGTTTTGTGAGATATAGTGAGCAACATGCCTGGACTCAGAAGTCGAGCTTGTGGAGCCTCCTCTACTTTGATGCCCTTCTACTTCCACATAATATTGATGTAATGCACACTGAAAAAAATGTTGCCGAGGCCCTTTGGGCAACAATCATGGACATTCCTGATAAGACAAAGAACAACGTTGAGGCTAGATTGGATCTGGCAATGTTATGCGATAGACCAAAGCAAGAAATGGCGCCTCCTAGAGGCGGCAAGTCATAGAGCAAGCCTAAGGCCGAATTCGTCCTGAAGAGGCCACAAAGGAGGGAAGTACTAGAATGGTTCCAAACTTTCACTGATGGGTATGCATCGAATATGAAGAGGGGAGTGAACTTATCTACTATGCGAATCAATAGGCTAAAGAGTCATGACTACCACATATGGCTTGAGCGGCTTCTTCCGGTGATGATTCGAGGCTATGTCCCTGAGCATGTCTGGCTAGTGCTGGCAGAGTTGAGCAATTTCTTCTGTCAGCTTTGTGCTAAGGAGTTATCTCGGACCGTGATTGTAGACATGAAGAGAATGGCACCTGTGTTGCTCTGTAAGTTAGAGATGATCTTTCCACCCGGCTTTTTCAATCCGATGCAGCATTTGATTTTGCACCTCCCGTACGAGACACGAATGAGGAGGCCTGTGTAGGGCCGTTAGTGCTATTCAATTGAGAGATGTCAAAAGGTTCTTTGAACTAAATGTAAAAATAAATGCAAAATTGAAGCTTCCATCGCAGAGGCATACATTCTGGAGGAGGTGTCAAACTTCATAACAAAATACTATTGTGACAACCTTCCTAGCGTGCATAACCCAACCGCTCGTTACAATGCAGGCGAAGACGAATCGAACCTCATCATTTTTCGAGGGCAACTCGGAAGTGCAAGTGATGCGATCCATAAGACCTTGAAACATGAAGAGTGGCGCAATATTATGGTATATGTGTTGACCAACCTTTCTGAAGTGAAGCCGTATATGCAGGAATTTCATCATCAATTCTAGCGTAAATTAAGGGAACCTACCCTGCATGAAGCTGAGACACTTCTTAGACAGGGTGCGAGAAATGGAATGCCCGATTTCATGTCTTGGTTCAAACATAAGGTACTGTCCAATTTACCTCGTACTTAGTTTGACATTACAAGTTGCTTGTATGTGTAAATAATACAACGAACTATCTTGATTTATCTCGCAGGGCCAAACCTATGCGTCTATGAGTGTCGAGTTGAGACAGGTCACCGACGGCTGTGCCTGTAGGGTCAGGTCATTTACCGGTTATGACGTGAGTGGATATCGCTTTCACACAACAAAACATGAGCATAGTCCGCCCAATCGAAAAACGACAAATACTGGAGTTTTTATGCAAGGTCTTGATGGGGTCGAGTATTATGGAAGAATTGAAGAAATATATGAACTCACGTTTCATGGTTGCAAACCTCTTAATCCTGTCATATTCAAATGCCATTGGTTTGATCCTGAAGTAGTGAGACGGAACCCTAATCTTGGGTTAGTCGAAATTCCACAATCATCCGTCTTACCAGGAGACGATGTCTATATTGTGGCTCAACAGGCCACACAAGTTTATTATCTCTCTTACCCGTGCCAAACCGATGACCGTCTTAAGGGTTGGGATGTTGTGTACAAGGCATCTCCACATGGTAAATTATCGGTCCCAAACAATGAAGATTACAACACATATGACGGAGAGTTCTTTCAAGAAAATGGGCTAGAAGGTACTTTTGAGATAGACCTAACCGAAGCAATCGGAATGGAAGTAGACAATGAAAAGGCTATCGACGAGGACGCTGGAGATGAGGTTCATAATGTGAAGGACTTAGAATTACTTAAGCGATTACATTTAGGCAATGACAGTGATGACACCATTCCTCCTTCGAAGCACGGGCACGATTATATTGACATTGGTGACAGTGATGATGAGACTTATGATCCAGCTAATCTCGATTATGATGATTATTTTTAATACATGTATGATCCGTACTAATAATTAATTTTTGTTTTTTAATACTAGTTCATTTTTTAATTTTCTTTTTTGCATCTCATTCTAAATACATTTTGTTTATCTATGCAGATTTGTTTACTCTTTTTTATGGCAGGTGATTGAGCAAAGATGGTGGGCGGTTTCAGAAAGGTAAAATCGCTGTACAAAAGAGGTTCTGATGCAGCTGAGGGGTCCAGCAAGGGTCAAGGAAAGGGTGGAGGCAGATGTCGAGAGAGAGGCAAGGCACCTGTAGCTCCACCATCGCCTGTACCTCCGTCGTCGCCCAAGGAGGAGGAGTAGGAAGAGGAGCACGAGCAGGATGAGGAGCAGGAGGAGCAGGAGCAAGATGAGGAGCAGGAGGAGCAGGAGGAGGCGACATTGAGTTCAGCTTCCTCTGAAACGTCGGGTGTCTAGTTGCGAGGTCCCTCTACCCTCCTGACCCGACCGATATCTTGTGAGAGACGCCCGCTGATTCTACAATAGAAACTAATGATTTATCTTAATCACTTGGGCAGAGGTTGTATGCTTGTGGCTGCAGGTGATCATAAATGCCATGTCAATGGCATCCTTGGTCTTTTGTGCAGGCTACACTTTTCGGACCTGGTTGCGTATGGCGGAGGGCATGAGCCGGCCTACACATGGGACCACTACATCGCCTTTTCCGATGTACCAGATCGAGATGGCAGGGTCTTTCGCAACAAGGCGGAGCGGGTGACGGCTGAGCTGTGGGTAAGTATTCCTCGCACTACATTTAGTTTTTATTTGACATTGCTAAATAATGACTGGATACATCACGTCTATATGCAGGATTTCTTCAGATGCCAGGACGGATACGAGGCTAAGGCGGCTGCTGTGGCTCACAAGGCATGTGTCAAGCTCATCAAGGATATGCATTACGAGGCTCGCATCCAGGCCATTGTAACATACCATGCTACGTACCTTGACACGAAGATCACCAAAACTCAAGCAAGAACCATGACGATGACCCAAGAAGAATACCTGCAGGTAAATATAAAATATTAATACTGATTTCTTCTGAGATTTAGTACGCTTAATTTGATCTTCTTATATGTCATATACTTAATGACATGTAGGTGCCTCCGTGGTGGTGCGCCCAGCATATCCAGTGTTGAGAAGAGATGGTGAATAAGTAGTGCGCTGTCGAGTGGGAGGAGACGCACAACGCTTGCCGAGAGCGTCGTTTGATGATGCCAGGTGCACCACATCATCAAAGCAACCTAAGCCTTGACGAATACGCGGCTAGATGGGTACACGAATTTATTTCTTTATTATAACGCTCAATTCTGCATAATTTCTACTCATCTTGCTATTTTTTCGCAGTCCTGGTCATATGGTGGCCAGTCTTGCTTCCAGTTCAAGGCATGGGCTTTAGCCCACAAGGGCAAGGCGACATCCGACGTCAAGTACAACCCAGAGGACTCGCCCTCGGCGTACAGCAATGCGACCGTCCATAGCCGCCTCAGTGAGTACATTGAGATGGCAAGAGAGGTCCATGGGCAAGAGTACGATCCGAGCACCCAGGACCATGATGGAGAAGTCGTCATGAGGGTAGAAGGAGGCAAGAAGCACGGGCTGTACTGGATTGGTGACAGCACACTCAACACGGCCACCACTCTCACTCTCTCTCAGATTCGAGCTAGGAGCAAGAGCTCAAGCCTGGCCATACGCCCACGACCAGCCACTGCACAGTACCGGATGGAGGCACTCCAGGTTACTTATGTTTTATTTGTCGTTCTTTGATTTTTACATACATTTGCTTTGTATTGTAATATTGAGGTGAAATATTATAGGCCGAGCTGGCAGAAGAGAGGAGGCTAAGAGAGGAGATGGCGGCGAGGATGGAGGCCGATCGGCTGAGGCAAGAGGCCGAGCGGCAGAGGATGGAGCATATGTTTCAGTGGATGCAAAGTCTTAGCGAGAGGATGCGTCAACCTCTGCAACAACTCCTGTGAGTATGAATGTTTTAAGTTGTTTGTTTCTACTTTAAATCTTGTCTAACATATGCAATATTTTCTCCTTTGTACAGAATCAATCAGCGGCATCGAATCATGCGGCATCGAATCAATCGCCTCATACACCGCAGTGGCCTCGTAGTTGATCTGTGTGTGAAACTATTGGACTATATATGTGTGAAGCAAACTAATATAATAGATGTTTATTGTATTTTGTGTGAGACTTGTTTATATAAACTGCATGTGATGTGATTTAAGTGTTTTTTGGCTATATAAATTGCCTGTGATGTGATCTATATGTTTGTGGTTTATATAAACTGCCTGTGATGTGATATATGTGTGATTTTAGCTGATTTTAACATTTTGAAAACATATTATGCCGAGTGCCCCAGGTTTTGCCGAGTGTTTTTACCGAGACACTCGGCAAAAATTAAATCTTTGCCGAGTGTCGCAAGTCTGGAACTCGGTAAACATTAAGTGTTTGCCAAGTGTCGTAAGCCTGGCACTCCGCAAACAAAAAGAGTTTGCCGAGTGTCGCATGCAGGCACTCGGCAAAGTCTCCGTCACTGTTTTCTGTCCGTTCTATAACATCCCGAAATTTCAAATTAAATAAAGCAGCGAATTTCCTTGAATTCCGTTTCAATTAAATCATCTGTCCCAATTTTCGTTCCGTTCAAAAATCATTCGTTTCGAATTTCTTTCCGCTCAATTCGAAATTATTTTATCTAAATTGTTCCGGTGCCAAAATAATTTAGTCCGCGTACCTTACGTTGGAGCTAAAATTATTTTTTGAAATTCCTTAATTAATTTTTCAGATATCTAAATATATTCTCTAATTAATTTCTTCAGCCTTCTTAATTGTTTCATGTTTTTCAATTAAAATTCCAGATTAATTCCTAACCCCCTCATTCTAACCCCCTTCTATAAATACTCTCTGACCCTATCCCTAATCCTCATCTCATTTTTCTCTTTTTCCTTTCTTCCACCGCAAGGCCGAGATTTCTGGCAACCACCTCTCCGCGCGCGTCGCCCTGCTCACCTCAATCTCGCCGCCGCTCTGTCCGTTGGATCTAGCCGCGCGTCTCTGTTGCCTGTCGCCTGTCTGTGTCGTGTGACCTCGGTCCACGTGTGGAGACTGCTGCCGGGTCGCCATCTCCGCAGCCGTTTCGATCTTCTAGTCCGCAGCCTGCCCCTTCTAGCGTCACCGTTTTCCACGTCCCGCGTGCGTCCTCGGGTCCGAAGCTTGCCCCGTCGCGCTGCCCTGTTGCGCCGCGCATCGCTGTCCCCGCTCCGATCGCGTCGCCTGCTCGTGCCGCCTGGTCGCGTCGATCTCCGCACCGAGTCACCGAGTCTTCCACGTGACGCCGTCTCCGGATTCCTCGATTTCCATCCCCGCGTGATTGACCCTGCCGTCCGCTAGGTCTTCGGTTCCTGCAAATTCGTTAGAGCACTGCACTCCTTTGACCTCCGGTCCAAGAAGAGCTTTGCCGCGTTGGATTTTTGTCTTGCGCGCGTCCTCCGGTCACAGCTCTGCACGTCTCAATCGTTCGTCTCTGATTCTCCAGTGCGAGTTTAGAGTTCCGATCTCCGAGGTTTCAGCTCCGATTTTCATATCTCGGTGAGAATAATTTTCCCCTCTTTTAAATTACTTTTCTCTCTTCGATTAATTGTTAGATTAATTGCTAATTTATCTACAATTAATTATTCTACAATTAATCTAAATCCTTGTGGTCTCGATTGTCTACAATTTTCGAGAACTCCGTTTAATCTCCGATTAATCCCAAAATTGTTTCGTTAATTTGTCTCATCGCGATTGTCGTGTAAGATTGTTCCGGAAACGTTTTGCGCACGTTTAGCCTAATAGTTTCAATTTAGATTTAATTTTTGGTTTTAATTATCGCGTAATTAGTGTTTAATTCTCTGTTTGTTTTGTGTTTAGCCGGTGTTCCCGATAAGGAGTTCCGCGAGCCAGCTTAGTTCGACGATCCGAATACCAACTTTGATCCCGATTTGCCAGACAAACCGTGTTCTTTGATCACTTTGTACCCAGTATTTTGAACTGCATGTTTTGTTTGCAACCCTAATTTGCATGCCAACTATTTTGAAATGTGCTAGCAACATTCCTAAGCCGTGCCTATTCACTGTTCCACAAATGTGAACCCTAGGATTGCTTTAGAATATTTATTTTATTTTTATTCTTAGCCATGCTTTGCATTTATTTTTATCTCAAACCTATCACTATAAAATGAAATTTATGTTAAATGCTTTTGAACTGTGATTCAAATGTGTGAGTATTGCAAATAACTATACATAACTATTTAGCGGGGGCAGGTTGGAGTATGAGGAGCTGGAGGACTTTCGAGAAGTCTCTGTGGGCGTACCTGTTGCGGGTACAACGAGAAGATCCGGGCTAGAATCTTTCTGTGAGACTTGTTGTTGGCGTTGAGGTTGGAGATGGGGCCTGCCTCGGTAATTAAAGATCGAGTCCTTCGAGCCTTGTACGCTCAGTTGACAACCATGCATACCACGTTACTCTGTATGGGCAGTTGGCTTGATCTTTAAGCTTGCCGAGACTGGTTGTTTACCTGTGGGTTGGCGATATTGTGTTAGTTTGGTGTAGAGCTCTGACTCCCCACATAAGATCAAGATACCCCACCTGATCAGTGGTAGGCTCTTCACAGCTTCAGGACCCGATTACGTAGGCTTTTGGGATTCCTATCCTAGAGGACGGATGATGCCAGTTAAAGCTTGTGGACGGGTCTTGTGTGTTCGTCGGGACTACGACGGTAGTTCCCGATGACGCTTCTTGTGGGTTCAGGTGCATAACCTCTGAAGAGTTTTAGTCGATGCACATTGCCACGTTCTTTTGGAAAGACACCCCCTGAGTTGTGCTTCTCGTTGAGTAGTTTTGTTTTTCTTCCTTCTCTCCTTTTTCAAAATGTTTTTGACTTCGGCCTTTGAGCTGTGGCCGAGTGTAGAGATTACATCGCCGTTAAAATGAACTCCCGTCCGAGATAACGGAGATCTCTGCGAGGTAAGATAACAAAATTTGATAAGTTTGAAAATAAAGCTTCTTGCATATTTTAAGTAAAATAAAATATTTTAAACTTGCATTTAGCACATGAGCCATGCCTTTATCTTTGAAACTATTTGCATACATATATTGTTGTTAGGTAGTACGCGGTTTGCTGAGTATTCGTACTCATGGCTTTTTAATTTGTTATTTTCAGAGGATGCTCTCAGCTTCGACTTCAACTACGTCTCTGACGGTCCGTGACGTCCGCTCTTGCGCTCAAGCTAGCCTGTGTGGAGGAGGTTCGCTACTGTTGCCATGTTGATGCTTCTGTTGTCGCTTTTGATGGATTTTCGATAGTGATATATTTGCTTTGAGATGTTTCCGGCCTGCGTGCCGATGAACCCTCTTTGGAGGATTTTATTCTAATAAATTCACTTTGATATGCTATTTTCTATTTTTGTTTCTTGTTTAATATTTCTGTTATGGTTTCTTGATTGATCGCTTGATGGTTTCTTGATTGATCGCTTGTGACGTCGTGCTTGCCAAACTCCTGAGATTGGCAAAGTCACGGAAGATCGGGTCTTATCGAAAGGTAAGAAAAATCCCGGTTGTTACACGTTCGGTCTATTTTTTTTTTTCGAGGGTCTAAAGGGCACTCGGCAAAGAGTTTGTCTGAGTGCCCGATAGAAAACACTCGGTAAATAGCTCTTTGCCGTCAAAAGGTAAGCCGAATCGTCTATACCGTGGGTGGCACTCAGCAAATATTTTGCCGAATGTTTTTGGCTTTTTGCCGAGTGAGGGGCATTCCGGTAGTGAGAGATAGTGCCCTAACTATAAATATTGCACCATGACTCAACAAACAGTGCGAGGCACTTGCACATCCTAGTAGAGCGAGGAATAGCACTACCAACAGCTATTTGGTTCCATGCCCACAGTGGTAGTGATATTTATTTATTTTCTTCAGTTTGGGTTAGGAGGCATGAGGAATTTACACATCACAAACTGTTCTGGTCCTGGAGTTCTTTCTCGTCCTATGTCTGGCTCCTCGTAGCTGGCACGCAGCTCCTAATATCCCACGTGTGGGGATGTCAGCTGCCTTCTCATTCACCTTGCTTCATCTTCCAAGGGAGAAGCGGGTCCTCGCAATGCAACCCAAATACCTTGTGTTAGGCAACGGAATGGTGGGGAATTTTATTCTCCTGTCGGAATGATGGTGTCTGCATAGCTGCAGTACCATTAGTTGTCGAAAGAGCTGTGTCTATGTGGTGAATTTTTGCCAAGCATCATGATAGATATTATATGATCGTGTGATGCTGTTTTACATATTGAGGTGAATTTTGTATATGATTATTGAATTCTCTTGAGCTTAGTTATTGGTTGCACGATACAATTTTGAGGTTCAAGGTATCCTTTTGCACGATCATGCCCATAATGAACTTCTCCTTTGTGAGAAACTTATGTTTCGGAGTATGCATGCATGCCGGCCTGTGTGTAATATGCTTGTTAGTGAGAGAAATATTAAAATAATTCTTACTAGCGTTTTTATTCTCTTTTACTAACGTTTTATGTCCTCGTACTGAGTAGCAAAACAGCTCAGCTGAAAGAGAGCTTCTTACTCAGTTACAGTCATCTAGTATAACTATGCCTCAAAAAAATTTTATGAAGCCTTCAAACAGTCGTGTACCTTATAAATTGCATGTGCTTCCTTGCTATGTCAAAGTCCTACAGTTCGTAGCTCGAGTGACTCAAAAAAGTTAAGCCCCACAGTCCTATATATGTTGTTTTGGTTTGCTTGTTGGTCTTGCTTTGACTTAGTAATAATATATTATCTTTACTTGCAAGAAAATTTCACATGACTTTATATCCCCAGTGATGTTATTTTTCTTATAGCAATTTTGTTTGGTGACGTCCAATGTTGTGCATTTGTAGAAGTTAAACCACTGATGCCATATACATCGAAAGTTTCTCATCTTTATGGAAGTATTGGACCACTTCGCCACTGCACTCATCCTTTATTTAGTTGCAGTTCATGGCTGTTGGATTGATGGAGGTACTGGTGGTGTTTACTCGGCACCTTGCAAAATTGCAACAAAAATATTATTCCTTTCGACGAGGAAGTGTGAGAGAAAACAACTGACCAGCTCATGTATGGCTTTGTTGTATGGATCCTCATTCCAATATATTTCACTATCACATTATCCTTAGGTGAAGATATAATGTGAGCGTATGTAAACAATGAAGTACCAAGTGCTCTATGGGTAGCACTAAGTTTTATAAACAGCTAGTGATATGAACAAGAACATGAAGGTTCTTAGCTGCTGGGACGATAAGAACCCGATAAGATAACTACATAGTCGAGCAAGCTATGGAAAGACATACTCAAGTTAAGAATCACTTGAGAGCAACAAAAACAATCAAGAGCATAATATAATAGCATTACAATCCTTAGAGGTGCATAAACTATGTGATTCTTTGGCAACCTATTTTTTATTTTTCAAAAATTTCTGGCTCACTTTGATCTTCAGATCCTATTTGTGAAAAAATTTGCAGCTTCTTCACAGGAAGAAGCAGGAGATATACAAATATGAGGATTGTATCGCATCTTACTAGGTAACCAGGTTTAATTGAAAAGAAGGGGAAAAAAAGACAAGATGCTTGTCATCAAAGTTACTTTTTTCAATGACCGGAAACTTTGCCTCAAGTTAACAAGTTCTTTTTGAATTTGTGAAGATGATTCTGACAAGAGTAAATTGCTTTAAAGAGTCATTAAGTTGTGTTTTGGAGGGCGAGGTTTTATGAACGCTGAAAGTAATGTGAACGCCTGTGAAAGCAGCCTATAGATGTACCATTTCGGAAGTAATGGATATGACAATTACAGAATAGTGTGTCCAGTCATGTCACAGTCGATTGATATGATAGCCAACATTAGAAAGGATAGTATCTAACATGATTGTTGATGCATCTTGCAGACTAAGTATAAATAGACTGGTCTCGACTATCTCTCAAGATATATAATGCCATGGGGCTGGTGGCTGTTTGAATATTGAACAAGAAAAACGAACAAGACGATGCCATCTCATAATATTACGTTCAGTTAGTAACAGGTTACTTAACTCTATGATATGGTAATATGAAGATGCATCTAATTCATGGTAAATCAGTCTACTTGTAACTGAATAAATTGTAGTTCAGACTAAAAGCTAGCCTCTTTTCCCCGCCAAAAAGATTAACTTTGTTTCTGTAGCAACCCATGTTCTAAATCCAGCCGCTTAGCGTCAATCCCACATGGGGTAGGCACGCGCCTGCACATAACATCCTCTTACATCTCTGTCCTCACTTCGTGTACAATATATAGGTTAATCTAGAGGTGATATGGTGGGAATATTTATTGACCCTCGTCCATCTAAAAAAATCAATATGAGATTAATTCTACAATTTATGGGCCTCATGGGTAGAAACCACAATAACCGTAAGCATCTAACCCGTGAGGTCAGTGTCCAGATACACCATGTTATTGGTTAATGGTCTTGAAGCATTTTTAGTTGTTGAGATCTTGCAAATGAGGTCATAACGTGCATTTATGGCCAAGTTTTAATTCATTTTCTTCTTTCTTCTTTTGAGAACAGGGCATGCAGCAGCATGCTTTCTTAAATTATGTGAGACTGAAATTAAATACTACGATCGACATTAGTATATACTAAATCGAATGAGGGTCCTAACTATAAATATTACAATACGACACAGTAGGCTGGTGGCCAGGGCCGGTCGGGACTTTTTTGTTGGCCGGAGCGGAACTAAATTAGAGGCCCCTTTAATATATACGGTAAAAATATAATAAATATTTGAAATTTGAAGCATATATAAAATTATAAATTTAAAAGAGATGCAAATTAGAGCATATCAAATTTACTGAACGAAGATCATCTATTTAACCGAAGACTTTGTCCAACATAACAAATCGCAGCAGAGGTTAGAAATGATCCACATGAACCAAGCTTGTTTGTATAGATGAGAATATGATTGAGTATGAGCATTACATGTTTATGCGAAAATCAAGTTGTTTTTAACCTATGCAGTGAGCAAACACAACATCAAGTGACATAAATACACTTATACGTGTACTCCGTATATATGTAAGTGAGGCCCTTGAACCTCAGGGGCCTAGAGCGGCCGCACCTCTTGCCCCCCTTCAGGACCGGCCCTGCTGGTGGCGCGCACTTGCACCGTTAAACCGATGAGTAAGGCTCTGTTGGTAGTATCTATCGTGTATGTTCCATGCATGCTACAGATACAAGCGACTTTTGTTTGTTAGTTCAACTTGGGGACGAGAGGAATGAGGAATTTACACATCACATCTGTGCTGCCACCTAGGTTCTTTATCATCGCTTGTCATCTAATGTGAGAAATTCCAGCATTTACTCAGGTACTAATTTGCTGAGCTTCGATGTCAATTACAATTCGATTTCTTCCACGAGAGACTGTGTGTAAGCATTTCCTTTGTCTCAGCAACATCATTGAGCTTAATCATGCATCATATGCATATTTGCAAAGCACCATTTAATTTCCAATGGTCAAATTCTAGCTAAACTCATGTAATGTTTTTAATGAAACTATAGCGATAAGGTTTTCTACAGAACATTCTGGTATTTTATTGGAATACATTGATCGCTGAATACCTCATTTTAGAGTAATTAGGTGAATTTTATTGAAATTTCAGGGAATATTTGGATGCCATAATAATTGAAACAATTTTAAAAGCTGTCCTATTTGAAGCATTTTCATTTTAAAGCCGCACAGGCAATTATAGTGTAGACAAGAAAAATGGGTTTGCATTCATTGAACTACATAGGGAGAAATTGGTATAAAACATGAAATGTCATATAGAAGTTACTTTGGACAGCTAAATTTTCCAGAAAATAGAATTGCAATGAAGGTAAATAGATGGGAGGCATAGTTCAGCCTCTGTGCTCTTTTTCTTGTCTATATACTCTGTGTCGTATTGATTAATATTTGCCATGCTGTTATTTCATTTCTCTCCAATCAAAATGGATTTTTAAGACGCCGACTTCCCTATATAGAGCAGCTTGGCTATTCAGAGACAAACTCACTGTAACGATCAGCAAAAATCAGGCAGCGATAGGGAACTGATAGTTTAGTGTTCAGCATCGTGAAGATGGTTAGATTTATAGTCGGATCACATGTACTCCCTCCTTTAATTGTTGTCGCTATTGACTTCTAACATTAAATTTGATCATTGCTTTATTCAAAAATAAATTTAAATGTATAATATTATAAGATGTGATTAAAATATCTTTAACAATAAAGTAAATTATAATAAAATATGTGAAATTCATCAAACTTTTTTTTGAATAAGATAAATAGTCAAATTTAAAGCTAGAAGTCAACAGAGACAACAATTATAGAACGGAGGCAGTTGGGCTAAAGACCCATAAAAGTGTCCTGTATGAATTGTATTGGTAGTTTGGATCAATAATCTCAGGCTTTCCAGGGTATTCCAGCAAGTGCATCCACAAATTCTTTATTTATCATGGTCATGGCTCTCCTATGCGGAGTGCCCTGGTTAGTGTATTGTGATGTGGAGATAATTGTCGGTTCGGTATAGTTGTGCCTGTTTGCGTGCTAGAGCATCAGTGTCGATTACAAGTAATTGTTGGTTTTTTTTTCAAATGTTATCAGCAATAGAATGATTCCATGCCTGCTTAATGTATCTTTTTGTGCATGGGAATGATTCCACGAGGGGATTTGGGCAGTCACCGGGTTTGAATGAGGCACGGATCCACTCAGACCTAGGCAGGAATGAAACTACGTGGGAACCAAATCTGAACTACCAAAGGAGGCCTTAAGCATTTGTGTGTTGAGAGACCCGTAGAATCTGACCAAAGCGCTGGTATCTTTTCAGTAAAAATGTCCGGTACTTATAAAAGTATTCATACTAGTGTATGCGTCTATATGGTGAGTTTGTTTCTAGTTTGCTGTCGACAGGCATATTTTTTTATTTTTTTTCAATTTGGGTCTCCCGTGTCTTGACAATTTTCTATTGATGCACAGTTAAATATTACTCTGTAACAATGAAAGGTATTCACAACCAGAAAACGGATTTTTTTTTTACAGCCAACATACCACCAAGGAAGTACCAAAACCTGCCAAAGAAATTGTTTTCGGTAGCTAACCAGCAAAATATGCTACAAATAGGACGTCGGGAAAAACAATTTACCTTGGCAGTCCACTACAAAGAATATATATCCTGACGGTATTTCTTCATGGTGCCTGCCAAGGAAACCAATCACATGTCAATTGCGGAGTGAAATTTCTTGACGTGGGGAACTGACAGGTTAATATGTTTTTGTGACGGTTCATCCACCATCATGTTAATAAGCATTTCCTTCACAGCCAGAGTGGCAGGCTAATATTTCTTTCACTAACTGTCACCGCCAAGTAATCTCAAATTTATGACAAATGTGAAAACCACCAGTCACCAAATATATATATATGTGTGTGTGTGTGTGAAAACCACCAGTCACCAAATATATATATATATATATATATATATATATATATATATATATATGATCCATTATGATTCTGGATGCATATAAGGCACTAATAGGCTAGTACCATACTAAGTGCCACACATGAGACAACAGGACTGTGCTGTGTAACACACAAGTCGCCACAGGTAGCTAGCAAAAGGTTAGCCTATCATCAGACTAAGTTGCAACCAAAACAGACAAAGTCATTCTCTAATATTCCAATCACTCGGCTATGTGATGCATCAATTGGCCATCATTAAGTCGAAGTCGTCGGTGCAGCAGCCATCATTTGTCTCATCGTCATTGTAGCCATCCTCCTAGTCATTGTGGTCAGAGCCGCCATTGTCATCCCCATAATGTCCAGTGCTGCCATTGTCATTATTGTTGTGCACGCCATGATCAGATATGCCATTGTTGTGCATGTATTCCGCTGAATGATAGCCCACATGTGATGGTCCAGGAGCCTGCAAAAACCATTTGCAAGTGTTAAATTTTGTTGCGTAAGATACATGTTGCTCTTACTTAAAAACAAAATGTGGTGCATATTGTCAAAAAATTAACAAGCATACCACAGATATAAGGAACTTATCTAATAATTCATCACCCCTATGTAACAAACATTTTTTTTTGACACCTTACCATTTACTTGAACTAAGATTGTTGTTTAAGGACATGTTATTCAACAGGAAGCCACCTGTTCACTGCTGCAATTCATGTTGGCATTCTGCCAGAAACAATATCAATTCCCTAGGTGCAATGAACTCTATATTTGAAACAAATTAAAAAAGGATAAATATTGAACCTGGTGATGACGAGCATCTCTACATCAAACCTTTTCTGCCAACAAACATAGTTTTGACATAAGGCGCAAGGACACTTAATAGTGCCATTTTCAATCCAATCATTAGATGGAGCCACTCGAGACCAACCAAGATACATCTACTCATGGTCTGTCATAATTTGTTCTATAAAAATGACAACCAAGATGACATATTTTAGTTTTACAGCAACCTCACACAAAACTATCACTATAGTATCATTGTAAAAAGGGAATATGTGATCACATAAGTATTGATAGATTAATATTTCATTACAACTGATATAATCACCTTGAAATGTTAAATACTGAAAACAAATCTTACCAATTAAACACTATCTGTTGGCAGATGGAGATGCTTACGTATAGGGGCGTTGTTCAAATGCTTGTCATCCTATAACACCCGAAGTGTTAATAAACTGCTCACAAAAAAAAGTCGATAGAATTTAAAGGAACATTAGTGCATATTGCTGCTTGTAAATATGGACATACCTGAAAATAAAGGTGGATTCTAACACAAGACGTACACTTAGATGCTTTTTCCTTCCATATGGCTATGAATCCAGCCTTCCTCCATCTACAAAACAGTGAATAAATGGTCAAATTCATAGATCTAGGTGGAGGAATACAAGAGGAGGTAAGATGTGATTGGCGCGACCTTCAGATTGGGCTGGATTTTGAGGTGACCTGCGGATGGAGATGGGGTTTGGGGCGACCTGCAAATTTCACTCGGAATTTCAGTGAGGTACAGGTGGGATTTGAGAGGAGCAAGAACAGAGATTTGTGTGGTTTACTGCAGATCGAGGTGGGGGAAGCAAGAACACCTGTTGGCAGATTCTCACCACAGGACCTGACAGAAGCAAGCTGGAGCAGCTCACGGACAAGTTAAGAAGATATGTTCTGAACAAGGAGGAACCTGCGGGGGTGGGTTGAAATTTATTTAACTAGATGAAGTCGTTCATTATCTTGGGCAATAGTTTCTGTAATGGATGTCAGATACAAGTTTTTTGTTTCCTTTTGTCTGCTTGCGAATAAAGTGGATTAAGAAGTAGATTAAAGCCCCGTTTGGTAGGGATTTAGATTATTAAAATTTGGCTTTGGCTTTAGATTATTTGGTTGAGCAGCTTTCAGAATAATCTAAAGTCCTATTGAAACTATTTGGTAAATCTAGATTATAGCTGCTTGTGATGTCTTTTTTATATAATGAATGATTGTATTAAAATGTCCTTATTACATTTGTTTAATACAAACTGACTCTCCAAAGATGCGATGAGTGACAAATTTATCGTTTTTCCTGCTAGTTTATATTTGCAATGAGCATTTTACTGATTTTTGAGAATAAGTGATTATAAGTGAGCTATTTGATAGAGATTATACAGCTTCATAATTCCTATCAAAGGCGTCTTAAATAAGAAATAGTAGCACTCGAGAGAGGGTATAAGAGGAGAGTTTTCTGTATCGGTGTAGTGGACACTATATTGCGACTTCTATAAACTGGTTGATCTCAACAAAGACGATGTTTATCTATATTTGCTTTATATAAAGCAGGGCAAAGGAGCCTTTGGTTTAAAAACACTTGCTAGGCTGCTGCTGGATTTGGGTAGGATTTGCTAGGAGAAGCAAGAAAGGAGATTTTGGGAGGGAGAACAGGGGCCGAGGCGTGGTGAGAGATATGTAGCGTGTTAGACCATTCATAGTAGAATCGATTTTCTAAACATTAAATTAATACCAAATCACTAAAGTGCTTCATTCCTCTTTTCTTTTACAGCGTTGGTATCTGTGCATATACAGGCATCGATGCCAGATTTTGAGACCCAGGCATGAATCGACACAGCGGCAAGCACCGGTGCCGAAGAAAAAAAAAATCAGGCATTGCCAGTGAGCCACCACTGTCGGTGGTCTTAGGTTTTCGCCTTCTCCCGAGTGTAATAGAGTGTGGGAGCCAGGCGGGACTGGAAAAAATTTTTGTGTGCGTTGGCTTTTTTGCTGAGGCGTTTTGGCGCATCTACGCGTGTCCAAGCTCCATGCCAAAAAATATATATATATATATATGTATTTTCTCTAGGGTTTGAAAATGACACTCAGAAAAATAATGTATACGTGGCAATTTGTGGACAACCGCCAAAAAAAATGTAGTTTTTCTTGGTGGTTTTGATCTTCCTCTCACAAAAATGTTGCACTGTTGTAAATATTCTGTATTCTGGTAGTGATCAGTGTCACAAAACTGTCATAAATCTACCCACGGAGGTCATATAAAATACAAATTCCACAATATATTATGAGATATTTGAATGAAAACAGGAGATTTATGATTGCTTTGTTGTAAGTGGGTCTCCCCAAAGGGTTGTACATCTTTAATAACACAGTCATGAATGTCGTAATTGGAGAGATACAATATGTATCTTAATAACGTGGAAACTTTGAGATTCCGCTGTCTTAAGTTTACCCATGAGTCAGGACTCGCCCCATCAAATATGAGCTCACTCCCCTTCCATACTGACTGTCTATATATATCCCAGATCGATTAGACCCATCTCTTGATAAAGCAAAGATTAAAGTCAGAGCGGCTTGCCGGATATCCACCGCTGGAACATGGCGAAGCATCTCTCTGGCTGGTACTCTGGTGCAGTGTGCCCACCGGACTGCAGTGCAGTTAGACTAAGAGATCAAACACCTTTGCATTTGAATTCTTGTCAAACACAGCCAAGTGAAAAATGTGTCTTTTTGTATTGTAATATTGGCAGAGAATAGAAGCGAGAGATGCCTTGTCACCTTTATGGTAGCGAAGGTCATGTTGTTGGAATAAGATATGGTGAATCTGCATGAGTCGAGAACTCAAAAAAGATGTTAGGTTAAAACAGAAAATATAGAGATATAAAAAAGTGCACCTAAGATTGGCCTCTGAACGTTTTTACTTCATAAAAATAAACTATTTTAAAAAAATGGAGGGGATTTTAAAACTTGTTTCATTTTCTTGTACTAAATAGTTTTAAAGGGTATCCTTATGGTCACTCTTTACACCCTATGTAATGTAAAATTCACTGGCCATAAATCATTAAACTTATTTCATAACCTCATTTTTCTAATTCTCACCCGGCGGACTGTCCATCTAGATGCCAAGCCCTCCAGTCATCTACAATGGAGAAATTGAGCGATCTCACCCAAGTCTGTGTACCAATAAAAGGTACAACCATATCATGGTCGCCACTGTAAATTAATGTTGAGAATGAAAAATAAACGTGAGCCAGGGATCAGACAATATGCTTAGTAGGAATTTGCACTGAGGCATATCTAATTAAGCTTAATATTTCTACCATATTACGTCAGTTACCTGTATACTAGGGAACGGTAACCTTTTGATGTAACATTGCGGTGGTACTTTATGCTGCTATTCAAATCATGACTGGTAGACTGTCGTAAAGTACTGCGGCACCTCACCCACTCGTGGATGCTTCCCTTAATTTCCATCATTCCATGTTGCATTAGGGTATGTAAGAACAGAATTGATGAAGATTTCTAACTCAGTACTAGATGGCAAACAAATCACATACCTTCTTTATTCCAAGAGCTTCTCGAGTTACATGATTGTTTGCCCAGTAATACGCAAGGTACTTCGTATAGCTCTGTACATATTTGGGTGAACTGAAGCTATCATCAGATCAGGATGAAATAAAGCAGTAGACTGGATATCATATTGAATCAATGCAACATGTTGCCGTATATATTAAATGAAAGAACAAACTAGTCTAGTTTTGCAAATTTTCTGACGTTGAAATTAACATGTCCTGAGCTGCAGTATACCAATGCCATCCCACCTCGTCCCACCAACCAAATACGCACGCACTTATCTGCCTATATTCAAAAGTACAGTTCCACACAGCTTACCATACAATTGATTGGAGGGCGGGGTGGTGGGTTATTCAAATTTTCAATCTCCTCCATCAGGACATTTCTTGTTGCAACCGCATTATTTGATTTGGGAGACACATAAATGCACCTTGGATACAGAATGTGAGGCTTTGAAATTTCGTGCTCAAATACCTATAATGGAGCACAAATAACTGTTTTTAGTCGTGCAGGAATAAATTGTGACTCCATGATATCGACATAAATAAAAAAAATTACAACACTTACGTAATTGAAATTATCTAGAGCTTCAGCACACTGGGCTCTCTTTGGACGGTAATAATCCTCTCCTTGGCAGTGTCGCATTATCCTCTTAACATAAGTATGAATAAATAGAAAATAAAAACAGTTAACCTTGTTTTCAAATTGTCAGATGCAGATATAAGGGCAAGATTGGATTTAACATTACCTCGTAAGTTTGGTCAGATATGATTCCAAATCCATGAGCCAATGGCACTCGTGAATTATTATCAATAATCTCACCGGTAACTGGATTACCTACTAGATAACCCTACACATATTGACGGCATCGTCAACAGTTGAGCAAAAAAATTAATTATGCAACACTCGGTGAATGTAATAACACCGGCTACAAGTCATGTCAAGAAAGTTGTGAACTCCGGGCTGTTGAATACCCTCGGGAGCTCACAGGATCATGCCTTCAGGAGGTTGATGCACTTTGGGCCCTTCGTTTCAAAATAGAGGCACCAATGGTTACCCAATGAATATCTTTAGTTAAAAAAATGAACTAGTTTTGAAAGTAGAACAAATTTTAAAAACATTTACCTTTTTAAACTAAAAAGGCTCGGAGAGTAGCCCCATCGGCACTATTTTACCCCCTAGTCTTTATTATCTTGATCATGCTGCTAATAATTATCAAGACAGCCCATAGCATCCAGGTTGATGCTGCAAAAGGCCCAGTAGGGTTACATTCAGGGGTTCTAGCATGTCCCCACACTTTACATAGAACTGCCACAATTTTTACTTAGATTATTACTTCGTATGATTCAATACAATTTTACCGTTTTACTGTTTGTGAGACCTGAACGATTAGAGTTTAATTTAGATTTCACATTTGTTTTGCATTCTTAATTGTTCCTGCTTGAGTTTTTTTTTATTGAAAGAATTTCTTGTGTGCCCTTGCAAAAAATCCCAATTCCTTGTGTGCCCCTGAAAAGTGATGTTCCCTTCTGTGCCTCCGCTTGAGATTTTCATTCTCTTATATGCAACTTCTGAGGGGTTTTTTTTTTTATCTTTTAGAGATTTATTTTTCCTTCTTCAATATAGAACAATGAAAGGCAACTTCTATTGCTTCAATATCTATGTCAATTTTTATGGTGACAGAACGTGCAGCGATGAATAATTTTTGTTTTAGATCCACTGCAAATTCAGCATGTATTATGAATTAAAAATTTCACATTGATTTAACTTATGTTAATTTTTAGATGCATTAAATAACTTGATAAAATTCTGAAAAAAGCTCAGTAATTCTCTTTTGTGATATAGTAGTTTATAAAAGATAGTTTTATGTTACATCTTTGATAAAAAAAATGTTTCAAGGTATTTTCTACTCAGGAGTGCATATAGGGAATGAAAATCTCAAGTGGGCACAGAAGGGAAAATCATTTTTCCAACGGTACACAAGGAATTGGGAGTTTGTTCAAGGGCACACAAGGAATTCTCTATTTTTGATTTGCCGGCAAGGGACTTCTTGATAAATTTTCCCTCTCCAAACAACACTTAGCCTTTTTTGCAATTTCTATTTGAGTCTATTATGTTGAGTCCGTGTCCTTATTTCATGTTTTATTGTCTGGTTGTTACATTTTTTCTATCTATTTGTTCTCCTTATCATTTACAGCCCAGTTTACATTGGAAACAACTCCTCTGTCGTTAATTGCTCTGTCCTTTGATTATAGCACTAATTTCCATGTTAAAGGGTGCGCGGGTCACCAAAATATGCCCATTGAGTCATCGGGCAGAGCAAAATATTGAGAGAAAATTCCTTATTTATCATTAAAAGATAGAGCCATCGAAAAATTAAAGTTTCCTTGTCCGCAATTGGATGAAATTGATGCCTCATGTGCCATTACTGTTTAATCATCACTATCCTTGTTCAATTTATAAAGTCAAAACTGCCTTGTTTTGTTGCAAAAAATATTTATTTGTTCTGATTATTTCATATCATATAATTGTTATCTTGTACAAATAGAGTTTTTTTTCATATATTGTATATTTTAAAATCATAAAGGCATAACATAAAAAAATATAAATTTTTATATGGTTTCATCATGCATGGGCGTTGCAAAATTTTTGCTAAATGATTTGTCTAGAGATAAATGTATATTTTTCAGCTAAAGTTAAAAATATCCATGAATTAAATTGATAGTGATGGCATATAAGAAATCAATTTCAAATTCAATGGCAGATAAGAAAGCTCTAGTTTTTCAAAGGCTTATATAAAGCATCAAGCTATTTTTTATGGTAAATAAGGAATAGCCTCAAATATCGAGGCATCATCATTTTGCAATATCATTGTTCCATCAAAATTGGAGAGATTTTGTCTTCGAAAGGTGCCTTCCAAAAATTCATCACTTACTGAGGTGCCTCTTCCTATCCCCATTCCCTCCCCAGGCTCTTCCAGCCGTGTACTCCCTCTATTCCAAAATACAAGCATGTTTAAACATGTAAACGTCAAACTTTCCATAGTTTGTAGGTTGTTGTTATACCACAAGAATAGTCCCACCTTCCTAGTTCAAAAAAGGATAAACCAATTTAAATATCCAGTGACCCACCAAATATAGTAACTTTGGATTAATTATTTTATGTGAAGTGAGAACAAAATCATAAATGAGTTGCTATGTAGGTTTTGCCCACTCAGTGTGATGAAGATACTCCTCCAATTACTAGCGATGGTTCAATCATAAGAGCTTGTGCATGACAATTAAACTTAGAGGTGAGCTTGTTCCTAAGTACAAGTTTACCTTTGTTTAAGAATAAGTTGCTACCTAATAATTTTCATGATTAGGGATACTAGAGAGTATCAAGAGAAGCATGAAGAAGAACTTAGAGATGTTCAAAACCAGCAAAACACGTTCAATTCCAAAAAGGATTCAATACAATTCGGAATTTAAGTTGTCCTCGAGTTTCAGGAGTTGTCTGCACTAAATTGGATGACCAAGTCATTTCAGGATCCATTTTGGATGTTCTGTATATGGATGGAAAGATAAAAAACAATAATCTTTCTAATGGCACCAGTCTCATCACAAAGTTCGATTGGAGTCATAAGAAATTGCTAAAACAAAATGACGTTAAAAAATTGTCCTGATGCTACGACACCATCTTTTAGCCCTTGTAGCCCTTGGGGCATGTATCTTTTCTAAACTCATTAGTATTAGGGTTTACCCTCTAAAGATGCCATAATCTCTATATAAACAATAGATATTATTTTCTTAGATTATTCAATTCTTATACAGTTTCGATGTCAGACAGTTTGTGAAATTGCACTTTGTGAGTTCAATTCAAATTTCGTATTTTATTGTATTCTTCTTATTCTTGTTTATGTTGTTCAATTTTCAGGTAAGGATTAGCTTTTTTTACGAGGTCTACCGAGCATTGCATGGTTGATAACTGTAGGAGAAATAGTGCTATGATTATAGGGTTCGAATCGTATTTATTTGAGACCAGATCAATTTTGTGTAGCATCTTCATGAAATCAAGAGTTACCACTATACCTGGCCAGCTGTGTCGAGCTAAACGGGCCAGCTGAGGCCTGATCGTTTTGGCCTAGTACGGGCACGACCGACTCAGTGGTCAGATCTGTTTTACCATTTTCTAAAAGTTTATATTAAAAATATATGTAATTTGATCTATTTATATTTAAAAATTATAATTTTTAACAATATATAATTAAATTTCATTAATTTTTGGAAAAATAATATTTATTTTTCTGTGCTCCGAGTCGGCCCGGCCCAGCATGGCTTGACGGGTCCGACGGCACGGCGTGGCCTGTGAAAAATGAGCCGAGCCGTGCTTGGGCCTGGTCAGACGGCCTGTGGGCTAGCACGGCATGGCCCGATCAACCAGCCGAGTCGTGCCAGGTCGTCTCGGAGTCGGGCCGAGCATGGATGGGCCCGGCCCTGCCCCAGTCGTTGGCTACATATAATTATCATGATTTGATGGGGGATCAGGACCTACAGACACACCACAACTTGTTTCTCATGGTTTACCCACACCATAACCTGACGACCTGATGAGCGTTGCAGCCTGACGACCTAGCAATATGTATGGAAGATCGGAAATTATAGACATATTTTTCATGCTTTAGCCACCACAAGATGGAACTATTTTTCATGGTTTAGCCACACCATAAACTACCTCACACATTTGACTTTAGATGTTATGTTTGACTATCATCTTATTCAAGTAATCTGTAAGAATATCATTTATTTTATTGTGATTACTTTTATCATAAGCGATGTTTTAAGAATTACTAATTTATTTTTATATTTATAAAAAAAATTGAATAATATGAATGAACATAATGCCTAAAAAGTCAAATGTGTCAAGAATTTAGGGACAGAGGGAGCACTAGATTCACCATGAAAGTAACTTTCATCTGCATCGCTTTATATTGAAAATTGTTTAGTTTTCTAAATATTATTAATCAAAGTTAAAATAATTTAATTTTAACTAAACTTAGAAACACTTATATTTTAAGTCAGAGGTTCCAGAGCCCACACGAGCATTTTCGAAATACTATATATCCGTAACACTTCTCTCATCTATACCTTGTTAGTCGCATACCGTGAAAGCAATTTAGGTCGACTTAGTTTGGTAGATTTCACCGATTTATGTTACATGAATTTGGCGTCGTTTCTGGTCAAGACTGGTCATTTTTTCAGATAATTTGATAATTATTTTTATACTCTAGCTTTATCCAAATTTCGAAATCGTCTAATTTTTTGTTTAATCCATTTTTTCACTGGTTGCTCGGATGAGATGGATGGTATATATATTAACATCCAAGCGTAAATAAAACATTATATATTGCTATTAATTGCAAGCATTCGATACATGATGCCGTTGTGTTAACCAGCGCGGACAGCCGGCCACGTCCTCTTTTTTCCCCTGCACCTTTGGATTTCCATCTCACGTTTTATCGTTTGTTGCTGTCAGGTGGCCGGACTCAAAGGACTTGTTTCCCTCTATTTTAAGAGGATCTTTTATTTATCTCTAAAAGTTTTTATTTTCTTTATATACCTTGAATTCTATAATTATATCCTTTTTTTCCTTTTTTTTTCATATTTTTTTTCGTATTTTATCCTCAACAAACTATCTCTTATTTATCCCAAGATTAAATAAATAAACAAAAAGGTTTATTTTTTTTCAAATTACTAATTAATCAAGTGTTAGAATATTATAAATAATATAATAAAATAAAAATATAAGTACGCAACAATACTAATTTTACATATTACTATATTATTTTGAATGATATTATAAATGTGTTAAGTTATTTTCTATAATGTATAAAATTAGTGTTTTTGCGTAATTATGTTATTATATTTTTATATTTTTCATATTACTTTGATTTTTGATTAATTATTAATATGAAAAACATAAATGATTTTTTTATCATTTATTTAATTTGAGGTTAGATAAAAGATAGCACTTTGAGCTGTCCACAAACTAAAAAATACGAAAAAAATGGATAAAAGAAATAGAGTTTTAAAATTTGGATATAGCTTAAGTAATTTACCCATTTTCCGCTTTGTTTCGAATCACGTCCGACCGTCCTGCCACTCTGACAAGCCGTGCGTCATCCTCTCTCTCTCTGGCGGGAGGCGACGAGGTCGTCCGAGAGGGCTTCCGGCCGTGCCGCCTCTCCTCGCTGGTACCCAGGCCCGCCGCCCTCCTCGCCTCGGTCGTGAACGCTACTGTGCCGTTCCTCGTTTCCTTCGCGTTGGTCGTGGATGGTGGCCGCGTCGCTGGATTTGGCCCTCGCTGCCTCCACGGGCTGCGACTGCGACTACGAGGAGGGCGACAAATGCAGCCCTCCCCATCGCAGCTCATTTGGGAGTTCCCCACCGCGCTCGGGTGAACCACGGGACGACAGCCGACCTCTCTGTTCCACTGCTCATCTGCCGGGTCCTTCATCCTCTTGGTTGGAGATCCGGTTCATCCATACGATCGAGCGTGGGTTCCTAATCTGGAGGTTGGTAAGCCATCTTTCATGGATTCCCCCTTTTCCCATTACCTTCTAAACCCTATCCGCCAGATCTACGCAGTTGACTGACTCCTCTGTTGTTGATGCTGCAGTCAGAGTCAACGTTGAGGAGGACGATGACTTCGTCGACAGAGAGTCACTGCAACGAGCCAATTGTAGATTAGATACAGGAAGAGATGGATGCATTAGTTTCTTTGTATGTTCCAGGTCATTTTCTTTTGGAGGAGGATGATAAGTATCTTGAGCGTGTTAAGGCTGCAGTTGACGAAGAGGAGTCGCAAGCTGCGACTGCTGCTCGAACTGATGCTGTTAAGGATGCATTTATGACTGCCGAAGTATCAAGGGCTAAACACTTTATAGACTCAACAAGATGGTTCCGAGGTATGTAAAAATTGGCCAGCAATGGCAACAACTAGGAAAATGCTAGATGTGAGATACATGAAGAGGCAGATCGAGAAACAGAACAGGAAGGTTGTTAAGATGACAGGAGAGAACTGGCACATTATGATCCTGTTAGCAATTTGCCTGTTGAGTTCTACCCCTATTATTATCGAAGTAGTTATGACCTCGGACTCTAATTGAGGTTATTACACAAAACAACCGAACTTGATTCAAGTATTCTTTTTATTAGCTTGAGTTAGCACTTAACAGTCTACACAATCAGATATTCAGTTGTTTGGCATGCAGGCTCACATCAGAATCCTACTCTTATATTGCCCTAGCCCTCAACCAATCTGATAGATGTAGTATTCCTCGTGTGTATTCTTATCTTTCTACTGTGAGTTCAATGACCAATAAGTTTATGAACTTCATTTGCAAGTAGTCAAATAAAAAATAGCAAGTACGCTTTAGATAATAATGATGAAATTATCTTATTGTCTTTTGCTACGCTTTTATCTAATTACTATTTACAGGTTAGTGTCAACTGTGACAGGAAGAATGGTACATGACTGGCTCTTTGTCTAAACTTTTTCCCTATGTTGATATTTGACTTAATTAATTTATGCATTAGGCTTCCAGATAACTTGATATTTGTCGTCCTAGATTCAGTTTGATGATTGACGATATGAATACTCTGGGTTAACTATGCCACCATTCTTAGGCTTTGTTTGTTTCAGCTTTTCAGGCTGGCTTTTCCAGTTGAAAAGCTGAAACCTGAAAAGCTGGCTTTTGAAATGCTGAAAAGCTAGCTTCTGAGGAAATGAACTAAAAGCTGAAAAGCTCATTCAGAGTTGCTTTTCTGGCTTTTGATGTGCAAAGAAGCTAAGTATATATTGCAAGAGACAATAGTCACTACTCCATCAGCCAGCGTTTCAACCAGCCATCAACCAGCTTTTCTAAAAGCTCAAAAGCTCTAGCTCAAACAAAGAGGCCCTTAGTTGTTGAATCAAAAAGGGGAAAAATTAACAGGATGGTCAAGCTTCCAAAGTGTCATGGATCTATTACATTGCTCCTCAGATATTACAATTTTCCTAAACTATTTGTACCCTTACATAGAACTTATATTGACCTGTAGGTATATATTTCAAAAACATGCCTCATCGGAAAAAAAAAACACAGACTTTGAATGACAAGCTTTCCGATGTACCTATCCAGATAGTTCTGCACTTCTGCCAATGAACAAATACCTTGACAGGTACATCTATACCATTTTCCTGTTTTTTCTCCTTGATTTCACCCACAATCTTGGCTATTTTCTTTACAAATATTCTGCTTTTAGTGTGGGATAAACTTATCATAGTTTTGTTGTATCAGTTTACGAGCTCCAAATACAGAAGCAGCTACTTTGCGAAAAGGTCAATGGATGTATTGCTGCAGTGAAAAAATTCAATGGAAGATCAAAAGAGGAAGTTGTCCTTCAAAAGGAGAACTATGTGAGCTCGCAGTTGCTCAAAGATGACTTCAAGCCTCAACAAAGCTGTTTGCTTGCACGCTACAATGATCTGACGACACAGCTTCATAATGGTATGTATCCTTGTGACCTCGGGTTATAATCAAGCCTAAGACTTGACCCAATGAGTATGTATGTCGATGAGGCCAAAACAGTCCTCTGAAATTTGCAGGGACACTTATTTCAAGCCTGACTTCAATCACACATGTAGATGAACTGTTTGACACACTTATTTTAAGCTCCTCTTAACAGTTTGAGAAAATATTTTATTCCAATCCTTATTTTTAATATTTAACCTAATGAAGCATACAGAATAATTTGTTTTATTCACAAACTCAGTTATCCAGATCTAAGCAGAGTCATAGTGAGGAAAAGAGCAGGAAGGCCATGCTGAAGCTTTGCATGACATCTGTTAGTGTTGTGAGTTGTGTGACTGTCAAGAGGAGCAGGAATGTAAGCTTCAGGCAGCTCTCATCTTGCCTTTTTGATTAAGTGTTGTTTCTTCAATTCTTGTTGATATAGTATTGAATTTTTGTTCCATTTCCAGATACTCTGCCATTTCCAAGCCAGATGCCTTCAAGAGCCTTGCTTCCGTCACCTACTTGATTTTCAGGGAGGTCTCGTTAAAATTTACAGTCCATTTTTACTCTTCCCTTTTCTGTTGTTATCTAATTGTCAGAAAATTTCACAATATATGGGTTTGTAGTGGTCTAATTATCTAGCATTTTTCTAAATGATGACCTTGTCCATACAATGGTTCTGTTATGTGGTCTGTTCAACTATCTTCCTCTTCTCGACGTGCTGTGCTCTCATTGTTTCCCGTCATGTTCACAATTTATAGCTTTCATTTTTTTACCTGCAGGGACTTGAGTGGCAATAACTTCATGATTTGATTCCGTATCAGTTGCCAAAAAATCTTAACTACATGTTATTTCTTCCAGCCGATACGAATTGATTCTTTTGTTTACTGAAATTTAGATTTATGATACAGAAAGCGGGGAGAAATAACTTCTCTGGTAACCTTCATGCTCTACCCAACATGATTTCCCTTGAGTACATGTAAGTCGCTGCATATTACAAAGATAAAGATGTAACCTATGGAGTATTTGGTCCCCTTAGACCGTTCAACTTGGTCACTATGTAATGCACAATTATATCTGAAAACAATAGTGCGCCGTAGTACACTAAATAAAGTTGGGTCTGCGTTACCTGTAGATTAGGGTGAGGCATGACTCCAGATTCGATATCTGAAAACAGAGCATCAGAAAATTTCAAAATCAGTGGGTTAATTTGCTACTGATGAACAGGGTTAGAGGGAACACACCTTCAGAAATTTTCTGCGCCAGAAATGGAGCGATCTTTCCAGCATAGGAATCAGCTCCAATGTAGAACGGATTTGCTACATAATCCTGATGCTCTCTGAACCACTGCTACGAGGAATCGAAACTGTTTAAGGACTCAAAAAAAGAGCTGTTTAAGTGAGCTAATTCGTAGCTGTTGGTTTACTCTGCGCACCTTCTTAATGAACTTCATGAGCTGCTGCGTTGCGGGTATATCTCCAAGTCCAGCATCGTAGCCTACCGGGTTCCGCGAGAAGGAGAATCCGGCCCCCACCGGCCAGTCCACGAAGAGTATGCTCGCCACCTTGGTCCATGTGCTGGGGTTGTACCGCAGCCGCGGAACGCCGCCCTCGTATGGCTCCTCGACGAACTTGAATGGTCCTGCGGTGAAAAAACAAAATTGAGGAGCCTGGTGCAGGTTGATCGCTCGGTGATAGGCAGGGGATGATCCAGTTGAAAGCACGAAATCCTCACCGATCTCGAATGCCAGCCCGCTAAGCACGGAGCACCGGTCGCCGCCGGTGAGCCAGAGGAGAAGAGGATCGAGGCTGGGCTCACCCTCAGACTCGACGAAGTAGTAAAAAAACTCCGAACCATTCTCCTCGTCGACCTCTACGTAACCGGTCTGTAGACGGAAGGGAAGGGGGCCGTCCAGACCTGGGAGGCTGGTGACCACCTTCGGCGGCGTGGCGGCGGCGAGGATGTAGCCTGAGAAAGCCACGAAGAGCAGGACGAGCTGCAGAGGCAGCAGTGGCGAACAAGCCATTGCATACGCTCCTGCCAACCGTGAACAATTCTGGAGACGCTATAGTTACTAGTGGTTTCGTAGTTATATAAGAGCGGACAATGCCATCACTATACCAGTCCTTTTTTCTCATTGTTAGTAGTATTATTCAAGGAGAAACATATCGATCTTGAAAGTGACATAACACGTCAGCTGGCACGACCATTATCTAAAAGACAACCACAGCAGATGACCACGAGAAACACGCCGGCACATATGCTGACATGCACAAGTTGCTCCTAACTTTATTTGTTGCTAACTTTATTTGCTGGCAAAGACGTGGACCATAAATATACGTCCGCCAACGCCTCAGAAGAAATTGCCATTTTTTGGCCAGTCATGAATATTACTCCTTCCTTGCCCTTGTCCCGTTCAAGGCCACTTTTGGAACCGAGGAATTCTTTTATTTTCTATATTTCTTCTATAAATTAAGCCAATCCTTGTAAAATTTTCTATATAATTCTTATGAAAATATAAAAATCATGTGTTACAAATGAGCCTGAATCATTTCGATCTTGTCGTCCCAGTCAAAAGACTCAAAATGAAATCCAGCGCTGCCCACAGACCCAATTTCTCTTCCTGACAGCAAAGCCCATCCATTCATCTTTCAGGAATCTGCACTAAATCAGAACACTAAGTGTGTTGGTTGGTTGGAGGATAAGGATAGATGAGACCGTTCCATCCATATTTTTTGGGACTAGAGTGGATGATCTGGTTTTCTATTTGACTAGAGGATTGAGGGAGCTCGGATGACGTAATTAACATAATAATACTAGATTGAGGATAGTAAACTTATTAATGCATTGTTTTTACATAGAAATCATCTAAATATTAATTAATAATAATTAATGCTTATTATCACAAATTATGCTCCAACTTTATAAAAAACAAATTTAGAATATATAACTTATCAAATATAATCACCTATTATTAAATACTTCAAATAAAAGAGAGATAATTCCCACTAATTACATTACTACGCCAATAAGCAAGCCTAAACAAGGTGAAAAGCTCATGCAGAAAAATTTCATAGACCACTCTATTCGGTATCATGAAGATTATTTCTTGAAGTTAGATGACTCCCTGTCTGTCCATCAACTAAATAACACAAAAAAGAGATGAGACGATCTCACGGAGATTCACCCATCGAGCTAAACCCATCCTTCAAGAAGTCATGTGGTCAATATAAGTAGCAGCCAGATAATCAAATTGACTAGTGTTAGCATCATTGATTTGAACAAAATAACAGTCGCTTTCACATCAACAATTTCATTTAGTGTAGGTTGCCTGTTCGCAACCCCAATCGGCAGCAATTACTACAATATATGATGACTAGTATTGAAAATTTAGTGAAGCTAGCGATCCATGTTCACCATCATTCGGTGACATTTTTGAAAAATATTATAGCTGAATTCCTTTTCATAAATATTTGATTTTTTTTGTGATGGTGCAAGAACATTACAAAATCAATTAGATTGTGACAAAAACATAGTCAAAGTTTTTTTGCTCAGATGTACCTATCAAAGATGTCAAATAATCATATCTATTTCATAAAAAGCACAATTTTCTTTTCTACGTACACACGCTAAAATGTCCCCATGAGTTAGACTATGTGCACACAGAAAATGCACTCAGAGTTATCTCTTTTTACAAATCTTACAGATAAAATCTCTACATAGACTCTCTTACAAATCTAATGGATGAGCTCTTTCGAATCATTCAAATCTTTAGCCCACACGGACCCTTGTTAGTTAACAAAACATAGCTACCTAGAACAAATATATGAGATCCCAGAAAAATTGTTGGAAAACAAAAAAAAATTATTTTAATATTAATATGTTATTTCTTAAGTTAATATTTTTCTTTAGACAAAGCATTCGCATGGCCATTGGTACTAGTAACAATAAAAAGGTCACTATGTGCCAGCGCCGCATGCCAGTCAGCCCTTCATGGGCCAAATACTCCTCTGGCCTCATTGTAAGGGACCATGACCATGTTGTCTTTATAGGTGGGGCTCATTGCAGGTGGTAGTAGCTATGTCCAAAACACACAATGGTATTATCCAGAATAGACTTCGCATTGGGTCCCACAATTAGTTAAAATAAAGATAAACAACAACCACTAATAACTCTTTGTGCATGAGGGAAATTGAAAATATCATTTTAAATTTGCTTATGGCTGGTCCATACTTTTGTATTTAATATTATAGGGACTGGTTTCACAAAGGCTCAAATAAAGCTCTTCACCTCTTGGGTGTTTGAGGTGGCGATGAGCCAGTCATCATTACTTGATTACTAGCTATGGCCTACCTCTCGCATGTTGGAAGGATGAAAAGCAATTTCTACGTGTGATGTTGTCCAATGCGTTGTCTTGTTGTCCCAAATCCTTCATCATGGAATAAATTAAAAAAAAACATGGTGAATCCGTAGTGACAGCCTGACTGACAGCACTGGCGAAGCGAGGATATACTATCCTGGTGCACCGGCACCAGGCTAAGTGAAAAATTTTACACTAAGATGCTTGTTAGTACCAGTTACCTGTTTAAAAAATATTTTACACTAAGATGCTTGTTCGTACAGTTAATTGTTTAAAAATAGGCATAAAATATCATAGTGGCACCACCCTCTGCTGGAGCCTAGCTTCGCCACTGCCTGACAGGCACTGACTCGATACTCTATTGACTCACACTCATGGTCTTTTAGGCCCGATTTTTTTTTTCACTTTTCCCTATAAATACTTGCATCTATTGCAATTTTAGACACAAACTTAACATATATATTCCATAAATCCCATGTTTCGAACATTCTTATATTTTGCATAAAATCTGCAATTTATATTCAACTATGCACTAAGCTGTACATTGTAAGAAAAATAATCATACTCCAAGGTAACTAATGTAAATACTTTACATAGATGAACAACATATGCCAATATCACAATGTATCTTCCTTCTTATGTCACATCATCTTGCAAATTGGAAACTCCAACTTACCTGCGTTGAACTTCTTTCAAGCGGCGACCCACACACTAATCCAATTAAATGAAAAGAGAGACAATGTTATAAGCCGTTCAAATAATCAAGGATTAACAAGATGAAGTTTCATCATCCAAACACCTAGTGAGAAGGGGGCGTTGATCTGCAAGATGCGAAGCTCATCCATGAATTCGTGAGGTGGAAGGAGCTCTGAGGTGCTTTAGGCCTCATTTGTCTCATTATGGAACAGTTCAGAAACAGGGTGGGACAAGTGGAATTGACAGATCTAATTTTAAAATATGGTACGACTAGGAACAACCATTCTGATAGGGTCAGCTTGGTTTGAAAATCGTCTATCCCACCCATCCCAGACCTTCTCAGCATGTAACGAAACACTACGTATCAAGTGTTGCAACGAACTCGACTGACAGGAACAAGATGGCACAAGTTTTATTAGAGCCATGAATACATTACTTGTATTAAACTGAGCAGTGGGATTAGAGGAGCTATATATTCAATCATACACATGGTTTAAGTACACATGAATCCACTCAATTCTGTTGCTTTGGGGCCTCAAGTGCGGACACTTGTGTTGATGGATTTGGGGAGAATGTGTGTGGGTCCCTGCATGTCCTTGAGTGAGGATGCACTTAGGCATATAGAAATATCCCCGAGTGATTTCCGAGTGTGAGACAGACACTCTGGGATGCTTGACCTTTCTAATATGTTCTCTTTTCACACTCATGGATAGTATGTTTTAACACTCAGGGATTTGATTTTTTTTTTGGTACTGACATTATGTTTTCATGCATGAATGCAACAGGAATCTGTTTGATTTGAGTATAGACTTTTATTAGGAATGACAGGGTATATGAACCTTCTGATTCCTAAGTTCTTGATGCTATTAGCTTTTAACTTCTTCTTTGACAATTAAAGTTATTGAACATGACTTTTAATTGTTTGAATAAGATGAATAGTCAAATATGATGTTAGAAGTTAACGACGATAACAGTTGAAACCTACTCCTAGAGTACCGCATATACCCACTTCTTTATCCACTTCCTAAGACAAGATGGTTATTTAAAAAGATCGTTTTTTGTTTTATAAAAAATACAATAAATGTTTGAGCACAAACAAACATTATAGGAAAGTAAATTGTTCTGAATAAGTTAAGCAGTAGCAAGATCTTTTATGTTCTGAATAAGTTAAGCAGCAGCAAGATCTTTTACATTAACAAGTAACTTTAAACATACTACATCAAAAATTTGTTTTTATTATAAATATAACATATATGAGACAAATCAACGACTACTGCTAATGGATCAGCATACTAAAATTAATGTCCAGCTTGTGCCTAATGGATGAAGGAAGGGTTAATGATTTTTCTAGATATCTCTATTACCAAAGACTACCCATATAAAGTTGATACTGGAAAAAGGATAAAATCTGGCTAACACTGCAAATACAACTTTTCTCGTTAGAAGTGAGGAATTTCCCCAAAAAATTGCAGTCCTTGGTGAGTGGTGGTCTTATCGATCACCCCCAACCGAATTGTGCTGATAGGTGCACCATGTCCAATCCATAAGTGTGAATCCAAAACCTGTGAGCAACCTTTTCGGCTGACTTTACTCCATTCGTGAACCGCGTGAGGCTGGACCCCATTATCAATAGATAACGTACCGCATGGAGCGAAGCAAGTGAGCATCCAGTCCAGCTCTCACTGTCAATGTATCATTCTCACCATTCTCTGATCCCGTACTACCCCAGGCAGAACAAAAATGTTGTGGGCAGCACCGACACAAGGAAGGGCCTCCAATACTTAGCTGAATTTTTTGGTTCATTACGGACCATTGAAATACAATGATTGGACTGGGTTCGATCGTGCCTTTAACGGATTGAATTTAAAGGATTGAATTTTGATTATGGCCTGTTTATAAACAAAAGGACGAGTCCATGGATCCTGTCAATTCTTAATGCTGCAAGAGCCTTCGGCATTGTGGTTGTACAACAATTCTAGTACGAAAGTTTAAAAGGTGTATAACGACATTAATCTTTAGGATATAAAACTATATGTAAAATAATGATAAACAATTCAAGACATATTTTTTAATATGTGTTATGATGTACTTTATCATCTCATAAAGTTTTATCTTAGAATTACTTTTGTGCACAGATAATTAAAAAAGATAAATCGTATTAGGGAGGGGTAATTGAATAAACTAAAACATACTTTAAGGGTTATTTGGACTTCGACTATACTTGAGAAGAGTAAATTAGACTTTATTCTAAATATTATATGTTAACATAAATTTAGAAGGGATAAATCTACTTTACCCCCAACTGTTGATGCTAGCCCACTTCACCCTCTCAACCATAAAATCGAATATTTTACATCCAGATCTATTCAAAACCGTTTAGATAATCCTCTAGAGTGGTTTTAGAGATGGTTTTGCCTATATGACAGTACATATGAGTAATGACATAGCACTATATCATTCTTTAGGCAAATTTGTCTACAAGACACCGTTCGTGTGTTGATTTGTCTGCCTCACATTGCCCGAAGTGATTTAGGCCACAGGACACCGTTGTTTTGAGTATTTACCTCCAAAACACCGCAAAGAATATTCTAAAAATATTCTATGGTAAAATGTCGATCTTGCCCCAGCCTTCTTAACTGTACCACGGCGTCGTGGCCGCCCTTCACACGACAGAGGCGATCCACTGTGGCTAGTACGCGCTCGGGCTCACCGGTGCTGCCCTCCGCCACGCGCTTAGTCTCACCAGGCTTACCGATGCCATGATACATGTTGATAAGGTCAAGGGTAGGACTGACATTTCAACACGGAATATTCTCAAAATATTTCTTGCCGTGTCCCGAAGACAAATACTCAAAATTGTAGTGTCCTGTAGATAAATATCAATCGGACAGTGTGATATGGACAATACAACCTATAAACGGTGTCCTACAGACAAATTTCCCCATTTTTTATCATCTCATTTATTTGCTCGAGCTTGCACTTGATCCTAAAAATATTCATCTTCTTCATAATAGAAACCTCAGGCATATATCTCCACATAATTTCTGGCTCTCATCCCACGAAACAATCAAGTAATTTTTTCAATGAAAAAAAATAAAATGTGCCAAAAATTTTCTGAACTATTCTCATTTAATGACTGATATTTATAGTCTAATAAAACGTTGATAGGATTTGAGACATTTTAAAACTATCTTACTATGTCATTGTGTATGTGGATTGCCACATAGGCAAAACCACTTCTAAAACCATTTTAAGAGGTTATTGAAATGGTTTTGGATAGTTTAGGGTGCAAAATATCTGATTTTATAGATGAGGGGGTGAAGTAGACTAGCATCAATAGTTAAGGGGGTGAAGTAGACTTATCTCAACTTGGAAGTACATAATTACAAATGCTATTACTGAAAGAAACTAGATAATTAGTCCCTTCTTCCATGGCGGTGTTCCATCCTTAATTGTGGCTGAAGGTGAATAGCAGATTGTAATCGTTGCATCACTTGTTATAATTGGTCCATGACTACATTTCTGGGGTATCATATGTTCTCCATACCAATCCCTGGATCAGTATTTGGTACACACAAACATAGCAGAAATCATAACATGTATAATAATTATTACAGGAGTCATCCCAAATAGGTCTTACAAAGCATTGTCTTAGCTTACATTCATCGGGATGAACGAAGCATCCCGGAAAGCATCACAACACACTTTAAACAAAAGCACTACTAAAGCACCACAAGCAACTTGAGCGAAGAACGAGACATCTACGCATTACCGTCGACTTCCACTTCGTCTTCTTCTCCATCTGAACATTAGCGGCAAGGGTGAGTAATTAAGGTACTCAACAAGCTCTAACTCTAGCATGGAGTTATGCAATATGGTTGTAGCAAGGGAGGCCAATTAGGGCTATAATTGTGAAAGCAAGTTTTATGCAAGGCTTACTACAGAATATTTGCAAAAGAGAGTAAAGCATTCGTTTGTCCATATTTTAGTGAGGTTGGTCCGGAGGGAGAATAGAATCCATCATGTGAGTACCTAAGTTTTAAGTAGGGCACAAATACGCTTCCGTACTGTCCCTCGACATTTACAGCCGTCACTTTCCAAAAACATGGGCAACTACGCCCACTCACCCTAGTCAAGGAATGTCATGAAAACTAATCACTGAGAACCCACGGCTATTTTGAAAGGATTTAACACTCTGCAGAGATTGTACACTTTTCCCACGGGCTATGCTATCTTGCACGACAAAAGTCACATAGCCTTCGACCCATCAAACCTAAGCTTCTCATAGATTCCGCCCAAGAGTCCAGGGGCCATCTCTCGAGGTTTTCCAGGCTCCGATGACGCGATTAGTGCTTTCTCAGAGCCGGATCGTGGGAACTACATCTGCGTCTTTTTCTGGTCCCTTTGTCACAAGGTGATTACGTAAACTAGGGGCTCTATCGAAGGCTAGACCGTGAGCAACTCGCGTCCACTTCCTGGTAGTCTCGTGTCCTACCGATCTCCTTGCGGCTTGATATGATAGTCTCAAGTGACGGATCGGGTCCTGCCCATGACAGGTTCTTTGGTTGCACGAGAATCACTAAGTTGAGCATCCAATGAATTGGTGTTTATATGGCAGAGGCGATGCACTCGTTCACGGCAGGTGGACTACACCGAAGAGCAATACCTAACACACAGATTCACTAGCACCAACACTTTTTGTGAGCCTCGCCCCACACTCGAAACCTCCTTCACCTAGTCAGAAGTTGCACTAACACCCAGCCCACTTTATTTGAGCTCACACCACCAAACTACAATTTACGCATTTGGTAAGGTAATAATGTAAGGTGCGGTGATGTTCGAAGCATCACGAGGGGTCCTAAGCTTACTAGTAATCAAGACAACTTTTCGGTCATTAAAATAACTAATAATGAAAGATCCTATGTTTAACAAGGGTGTGTCAACAACGTGTAATCAAGGCATATAGTACTATTAATGACAGTAATTGAAATTAATATAAATATACTAACAATGTAGGTAGTAATTAAGCAATGGTTTTAAACATAGATAACAAATCATGCAAGCAATCAATATTTAGGCTCTAATGGGTGCATTGAAAAATATAGGATAAATATGAGCAAAAGGTGTTAGAGATTTCCTTTGAAAGCGTCCTCAGGCTAGTTCTCGTAGTCCGGGTCTTCAGGCTCCTCCTCGCTAAGCTCCTCGTCGGCTACACGTTACACAATACAATAAGTCTATCATAAAGCTATAAATAAATTCTATAAATAAATTAAAACAAACAAGGGTTCTGGATATTTGGTATGTTTCAAGGTGTGGGGATCATGACAATGATTCCGTAGGTTCAAAGATCATTGAAAACGAAGCTTTTGAAAACGGAGCTCGTATGTGTGTTTTATGCTAAAAACGAGTTCTAGGGCTTTTCTGAAATTTTCCAGTATTTCAGCAAGGGGCTGATCTGAAATTTCAAAAGAGGCTGTGAAAAGTGCTAAAATAATTGGGCTGAGTGTGAATTCTTCCTAGTGCGAAGTGCTACTGAAAAATGGGATTTTCTGGGACTTTAGGAAATTTTTCTTGTACTGGAAAAGTCCCGAAATAACTTTTCGTGTGCATTGGTTCGGGTGGCCGTAGCATTTTGCCGTGAGTGGCTGACGCGTGGTCCCCGTGTCTGTGTGAGAGCGCCCTGGTGCGCCGTGAGCCATGAACTTGGCTCATGGTGTTTGTCAGTATGGTCCACGTGGACCGGGTCTATGTGCGGGGGTTGTGAGTACGGTTCACTGGACCGGGTCCATGTGCAGGGTGTAGCTGGCATGCTTGAGGGGCTGACTGACGGGACCCGACGGCCAGGGGGACGCTGCCAGGTGGGCCAAGGGGTGGCCCCACCGGTCGGGTGCCGTTAGGCACGGCTGGCCGATGGCTCGGGACAGAGCCGCGCGGCGGCGCTCCGGCCAATCCTTGTAGGAACTTCATCGTCGGCCGCCGGAAAGCCCGTGAGAGGCGCGCTCCCAGGCTCCCGTTCATGGCAGCTCTTGCAGCGGGACTCGAAGCACTGGTGGTGGCCGGAATCGATGGCAGCGCCGTCCTGAGGCGCGCGACGCGAGGTTCCCTCGCCTCTGTCGCGGGCCAAGCTGGGCCGGTCTAGCAGGTGTAAAATGCGCGTGTGTGTGCTGTGGAGCTAGTAGGTGGTGTGGTGTGGCGGATAGCGCCTAACACGGCTGCAGCGGCATGCCGGAACAGGGTCTGCAGCGGCGTGCCGTGAGCCCATGGCTCGGTCGGGTTTGTGCTGCTCGAATCGAGCGTGTGAGCACCGCGGCGTCATGGTGATGTTCCCAGGCATTTCCCTCTAGCCAAAGGCGGTTCAAAGCCTGCCGGCGGCAAGAGGGCGCGGTGGCGCCAAGGGGGTGCTTGTGGCCAAGCCGGCACGGTGAACGGCGGCCTATGACCGGAGGTCAAGGAGGCTCCACGGGTCTCATGGGTGCTCAGGGGCCGGCTAATTGAGTGGTTTGGTGGCTGGTGGCTGGTGGTGAGAAATTTTCCGTTGAGGTCACGGTGACTGGAGGTGGGGAAGGAGGCGTGGCTAAGAGAAATTGGGCGGCAGGGCTTACCGATGCAGGGTCAGAGGCGCGTGCGGGGGCACTAGGAGGGGCTTGCCACTTTTTATAGCCGCTCGACCGGGCCGGAGGCTGGCGGTAATGGCAGGGCGGTGGCTCGGCGTCTAGGCAGGCGGCCTCAGAAACACGCGAATTTGGCTCAGTCAGCGGGTTGGCGGGGATTGAGGACCGTCTGAGAGCTCGCTAAGAGGCTGCGCGGTGGGTCTCCTGGCCGGAGCTTCTAGTTGCCGCGGCGGCACGCGCGGCGCGGCAGGGGAGTATGATGGCGCTGCTCCTTGAGGGATTGGGCACAGCGAGATATGGTCGGGCCGCGCGATGATGAGCCTAGCAAGGCCTCGCAGCGTCCCGAGGTCAACTCCCGGCAGGAGGAACGATGGCCCAGATGCGGCGAGCGGGACGCGGCACCAGGATTTGAGGCGATAATGCCTGAGATTCTCCGCGATCCTGAGCTTGGTTGGCACGCGGGGTATCCAACAAAGATCCGGTCGGAGGGCGGGGACTAATGGCGCGTCGGGGGACACGTTGAGCAGAAGCTCGCGCAGCCATTGGGCATGGCACGCATCCGCACTGGAAGAAGAAGGAGTGGGCGTGCACGTGGGCTTGGGCCAACGGGGAAGGGAAAGGAAAAACGGCCCAGGCGCGGTGGCGGGGAAAAGAAAATGGGGAAACGGGCCGGGCCGGCTAGGAGAGGAAAAAGGGAAATGCAACCCAAAGCGTATAATTCAAATTTCCATGAATTTGAATTTGGGAGAATTTGTGTATTTGACTAACCAGAATCACTTCAAACGCCAAGGAGAATAAAACAAGAAGAAAATAAAAAAGGGACGAAAAAAATAAGCAATCACTTTCAAACCAAAATTTTAGTATTTATGAAATTCAAATTTTATTCTGTTTCTAAATTAGTGATTTTATTTTTGAAAATAGAATTAACTAGGTTTTAGAGGGTGTTACAGGTCTACCCCAATTAAAGAAATCTCGTCCTCGAGATTTGAGTTGCTTACCGAACAGGTAGGGAAATTCTTTTTTGAGGAAATTTTCTCACTCCCAAGTAGCTTCGGCCTCAGTGTGGTTCCGCCATTGAACTCGGTAGATGTTTATGGCCCTTCTTCGTGTTTGTCGGGTGGTCATATCCAAGATGCGCTCAGGCAACTCTTGATACCGCAAATCTGGTTGTAAATCCATGGCTTCTAATGGTACTTACTGTTCTGGTATTTGCAGGCATTTCTTTAGTTGTGACACATGAAAGATTGGGTGTATTTTTGATAGCTCTGTGGGGAGGTCGAAGCGATAAGCTACAGTACCAACCTTGTTGAGGATCCTATAAGGCCCAATGTAGCGAGGTGCTAATTTTCCTTTAACCTGGAATCTCCTTGTCCCACGAATTGGGGACTCTTTCAGGTACACGTGATCCCCTTAATAGAAGGTAAGGTCCCTTTGTCGGTTGTCTGCATAGCTCTTCTGCCAACTCTATGCTGTCCTCAACTTTCCCCGTATCTGCGCTACTTGTTCCTCGGCGTCCTTGATTAGGGCTGGCCCAAAAAATGACCGCTCTCCTACCTCAGACCACATTAATGGGATCCAGCACTTATGGCCATACAGAGCTTCAAATGGTACCGTCTAGAGGTTGGCTTGATAACTATTATTATATGAGAACTCTGCGAACGATAGACTTTTCTCCTAATCTTTTCCATAAGTTAGGACACAGGCCTGAAGCATATCCTCAAGTATCTGGTTCATTCATTCAGTCTGTCTGTCAGTCTGTGGGTGATAAACTGAGCTAAAGTTCAAACGACTTCCAAGCAGATCGTGCAGACTCTTCCAGAACCTTGAGGTGAATTGCGACCCACGATCTGACACTATCCAGGACGAAACTCCATGTAACCTTAGTACATTATCTATGTAGAGTTGTGCCAGCTTATCTCCTGTGTAGACCCTTTTCATTGGTATGAAGTGGGCAACCTTAGTGAACCTGTCCACTATAACCCATATTGAATCATTTCCTCTACTGGTATGCGGTAGTCCCATGATAAAGTCCATAGAGATCTCATCCCACTTCCAGAGAGGAATATGCAAGGGTTGCAATAACCTTGCTGGTCTCTGATGTTCCGCTTTTACCCTCTGACAAATGTCACACTGAGCTACAAACTGTGCTATGTCTCTTTTCATCCCTCCCACCAATATTTTTGCTTCACATCTTGGTGGATCCCAGATGGATTGAGTTAGCTGAGTTGTGAACTTTGTCCATAATAGTGATCCTGAGTTTGTTAACATTAGGTACACAGATCCGTGCCGCGTACCATAATGTTCCTTGTTCATCAACTCGGAATCTTGTGGCTTTCTCCACCTTGGTTGCTTCTTTCAAACTTTGTATCTTGGGGTCTTGAGTTTCTGCCTGCCATATTTCTTCCATTATTGTTGGTTGAACTGTGAGACCTTCCACCTCATCAAGTTCGGCTATATGGAGATTTAGTCGACCCATTTCTTTAACTAGATCAGGGCCCTTGTAATTTCTCTTCTCAGGCGGTGATGAGTCCTGCGGCTCAGTGCATCGGATACCACATTCTTCTTTCTAGGATGGTACTGCACATTTAGGTCATAGTCTTTTATCAATTCTAACCACCTTCTCTGCCTTAAATTCAACTCAGCCTCGGTGAAGATAAACTTCAGACTCTTATGATCCGTGAATATCTGGCACTTGTTTCCAATAGAGTAATGCCTCCAAATTTTCAGGGCGTGAACAACTGCGGCTAATTCTAGGTCATGGGTAGGGTAGTTTTCTTCATGTTTCTTTAGCTGTCTGGATGCGTACGCTACTACTCTTCCATCTTGCATTAGCACACATCTCAATCCCTGGCGAGATGCATCACAATAAAGAACAAACTCCTTACGGATGTCTGGCAGTATCAGTATAGGTGCGGTGGCGAGCTGTGATTTTAGTTTCTGAAAACTATCTTCACACTTATGCGTCCATTCAAACCTCTTATCTTTTCGAGTGAGCTTGGTCAGTGGTTTAGCAATCTTGGAGAATCCTTTGATGAACCTCCTATAATATCCTGCTAAACCGAGGAAACTTCTGACCTCGGTGGCATTGGTCGGTTGCTTCCAGTTGGTGACAGCTTCAACCTTGGATGGGTCTACGGCTACCCCCTCGGCGGTGACAATATGGCCGAGAAAGGCAACCTCTTGCAACCAAAACTCACACTTGCTGTACTTGGCATACAACTGATGCTCTCTCGGTCGGTTGAGTACTATCCTCAAGTGAGCTTCATGTTCTGCGGCATTCTTGGAATAGACAAGTATGTCATCTATGAAGACAACAACAAATTTGTCTAACTCCTCCATGAAGATTTTGTTCATTAGATTCATAAAGTATGTCGGGGCATTAGTCAGACCAATAGGCATTACAGTGAACTCATATTGATCGTAACGAGTGACAAAGGCTGACTTCATTATGTCACTCTCTAATTTTTAGCTGATAGTACCCAGATCTTAGATCGATTTTTGAAAAATACTTGGCACCATTCAATCGATCAAAGAGGTCATCAATCTGAGGTAGTGAGTACTTGTTCTTTATGGTGACTTCGTTCAAGGAATGATAGTCTATGCACATCCTTAGACCCATCTTTCTTCTTCACAAAAAGCACTGGGGCTCCCTAGGGAGATGAGCTGGGGCGAATGAATCCTTTCTCCTACAATTCTGCTCTTTAAGCTCTGCTAGCTCGTTGGCTTCCATTCTATAGGGTCTCTTAGCTATAAGGGTTGCTCCAGGGCTCAGGTCAATGACAAACTCAAGATCTCGATCCGGGGGCATCTCCGGTAGCTCTTCTGGAAACACATCTGGGTATTCACATACTGCCAGCACTACTTCTATGGGGATGGCCTCCATGATACAGATTATGGGCCTAGATGTTTCACGGGGTTGGCATTCTACAGTGATCCCTTTAGGATTTGTGGCAATAACCTTGTGTTCATCACATAGTATCTTTCTTTTTTGAGCAGCTAGCCAATCTATTCCTAGAATCACATCTATCCCTTCTGACTTGAGAACTATGAGATCGGCAGCAAACTCTACCCACTTAGAGAAATTTTAACCCCTGAGCATATTAGTGGGCACTCAATAGTTGCCCCAGGGGATCCAGTCATCATTGGTCTTTTAAGTAGGACCGATGGTAGACTACTTATCTCAGCAAACTTCGAAGAAACAAAAGAATGTGAGCTCCAGTGTCGAATAAAACTGTAGCGAGAGTAGAGTTGACCAGATACTCATCGAGTACAACACCAAGCGCGTCCTCCACTTCGTTGGCGTAGACGTGGTTGACGCATCCATGTCCGTACTGCTGATGCCTCCGTGGCTGTCTTGGAGCTGACGCACTGCGTGACACAGCTGATGCCATAGGCCTCACCCTGGAGTTTGCCAAAGCAGCAACTGGTGGCTTGTTGTGTGGGCAGTTGGCCACCAAATGCCCAGGGTCACAGAAGTGGAAACAAGCTCTCACCACATTGGATGCCTGGTTCTTGCTAGGATTTGGGCGTGGTGCTGGTGGTGCCATGGGCTGACGAACTAACTGTGCAGACTGCTGGGGCTGCTACTGACTACTTCCATGTACCCGATACTGCATAGTTGGCTGATACTGTGGCCTCGGGAACCTCTCAAACCAAGGGCACTGGTTTCGGTTCTGATGCTTGAAACTAGCTTGTGCTTCCTTTCGCCCTCTAACCCAGAGCGGGCATCCTCCAGCAGTAGAGCCCTGTTCATCAGTGTATTGAAATCAGGGTAAATGTGAGTCACCAGCTATGTCTTCATAGCAGAGTGCAGACCCTTAAGGAAGCGGTCTTGCTTCTTCCTATCAGTGTTGACATCCTCAGGGACATAGCGTGCAAGCTTCATGAACTTTTTGATGTACTGGTCTTTGCTTCAGAGCATAGAAATCATCTGCCTCCATGGACATGATCCCTTCAGGGATGTGGTAGTCGCGGAACGCCTGCTGGAATTCCTTCCAGCTAAGTGTGTCAGGGTCCACTACTGCCTCCCTGTAGTTGTCCCACCATTCTTTCGCTGCTCCCATGAGTTGATGCGTAGCAAGCACCACCTTCTCGTGGTCATTGGCTTCCACCACACGAAGCTTCTTGATGATGTCACGCAGCCAGTCATCCGCGACGAGGGGCTCTTCAGTGGCACCATCAAAGACCGGGGGGTCAGAGCCTCATGAATTCCAACATCTTGTTCGTTGGGTAGAGGCCTCCACAGTGAGTCATTCCTTGGGCAATGGCGCAAAGGAGCTGTGTCTGTGTGTAGCCATCACATCCACCAAGGTCTCAGGTGGGGGTGGAAGCTCCATCCCAACTGCTCTTTGCTCTTGGTCCGCGGCAGCACCTGGTGCCTGAGTCACAACTGCCCCTTGCTTGGCTGCTCTTGCCACAGCCCCAGCAGCGTCTCCTGCTTCTGCAACTGGTGTCGAGGCGGAGTGGGCTTCTTCATTCTCACCATGCTGGCTGGACTATGCTTCTTCCTGCAATGGCTGCCAGCCCCTGCCCCTGACAACAAAGGGACGGCTGTTGGCAGGCGCTCCTCTCCTGGCAGCCCTTCCCCTAGCCGAGCGTTCTTCCTGGGCTTTGATGCTGTCTGCTTGGCAAGCTTGGATGCGAGTTGACTTGAGACGCACCATCTGTGGACCAAAAGGAAAAAGGGAGGGGTTATTGATTAGTGGAAATTTTTAAGTGATCTTTAAGTTGCTTAAGACACACATAGCACTCATAAAAAGATCCAGAAACAAACATGCATTCCACCAAACAAGTTTTAGATTACATACCTCACAACACCATAGAGGGATACACGTAGGTCGCTACTCGATACAAGACTACAGGTTGTCCATCTGCTACTATTAGAACAATCACGCCGAACCCATCACAAAAGAACTAGTAGTGCTCCCTCCATCCACACGTGTCACATAGGTGCTCACTGTCCCAAGCTGTGCTCCAAGTAGTCACGGCGGTTGGTGGAGCACTCGCTGCGCAGCTCATCGGATGAGGGTGGGTCAACACCAATAGTGACGTGGACCAGGTCAGTGGACTCATTGTGGTGCTCGTCGAGGAGCTCCACACTGGAGTCGTCGCGAGGAACCTCCTCCATGGGGTCCTCCTCTGCGGGGTCCTCCTCCATAGGTGTAACGACCGGGTTTTCACTTATCTTTCAATAAGCCCCGATCTCACGTGACATTGCCAATCCCAGGAGTTTGGCATTCACGATATCACAAGCGATCAATCAAGAAACCATAACAAAAATATTAAACAAGAAACAAATTAGAAAATAGTAGATCAGAGTGAAATTATTAGAATAAAATTCTCCGAAAGGGTCCATCGGCACGCAGGCCGGAAATATCTCAGAGCAGATATATCTCTATCGTGAATCCGACAAAAGCAACAGCGGAAGGATCAATCATGGCAGCGGTAGCGAACCTCCTCCACACAGGCTAGCTCGAGCGCAGGAGCGGACGTCACGGGCTGTCAGAGACGTAGTCGAAGTCGAAGCTGAGCGTATCCTCTGAAAACAACAAATTAGAAAGCCGTGAGTACGAATACTCAGCAAACCGCGTACTACCTAACAACAATATATGCATGCAAATGGTTTCAAGGATAAAGGCATGGCTCAAGTGCTAAATGCAAGTTTAAAACATTTTATTTTATTTAAAGTATGCAAAAAAGCTTTATTTTCAAACTTGTCAATTTTATTATCTTGCCCCCGCAGAGATCTCCGTTATCTCGGACGGGGGTTCATTTTAATACTGATGTAATCTCCACACTCGGCCACAGCTCAAAGGTCGGAGTCAAAAACATTTGGAAAAGGAGAGTAGGAAGAAAAACAAAACTACTCAACGAGGAGCACAACTCAGGGGGATGTCCTTCCAAAAGGACGTGGCAATGCGCATCGACTAAAACTCTGCAGAGGTTATGCACTGGACCCACGAGAAGCGTCATCGAGAACTACCGTCGTAGTCCCGACAAACACACAAGACCCGTCCACAAGCTTTAACTGGCGTCATCCGTCCTCCAAGATAGAGATCTCAAAAGCCTACGCAATCGGGTCCTGGAGTTGTGAAGAGCCTACCACTGATCAGGTGGGGTATCTCGATCTCATGTGAGGAGTCAAAGCTCTACATCACACTAACACTACACCGCCAACCCACAGGTAAACAACCAGTCTCAGCAAGCTTCAAGATCAAGCCAACTACCCATACAGGGTAACGTGGTATGCATGGTTGTCAACTGAGCGTACAAGGCTCGAAGGACTCGGTCCTTAATCGCTGGGGCAGGCAACAACTCCAATCTAAACGCCAAGAACAAGTCTCACGGAAAGATCTCAGCCCGGATCTTCCTGTTGTACCCGCAACAGGTACGCCCACAGGGACTTCCCAAAAGTCCCTAGCTCCTCATACTCCAACCTGCCCTCGTTAAATAGTTATATATAGTTATTTGCAATACACACACATTTGAAGCACTGTTCCAAAAGCATTTAACACAAATTCCATTTTATAGTGGTAGGTGTGAGATGAAAATAAATGCGACTAAGCATGGCTAAGCATAAAAATAAAATAAATGTACTAAAGAAATTCTAGGGTTGATATTTGTGGAACAGTAAACAGGCACGGCTTAGGAATATTGCTAGCATATTTTAAAAATAGTTGGCATGCAAATTAAGGTTGCAAACAAAACATGCAGTTTAAAATGCTGGGAACAAAGTGGTCAAGGAATGCGGCTTGCCTGGCAAATCGGGATCGAAGTCGGGATCCGGATCGTCGAACTGAGCTGGCTCGCAGAACTCCTCCTTAGGAACAGCAGCTAATCACAACACGAACAAGAAGGATTAGACACTAATTAGAACAAAGAATAGAACCGAAATTTAAATCTAAATCGAAATTACTAGACTAAACGTGCGCAAAACATTTCCCGGAACAACTCTACACGAAAAACGAGACGAGAGTAATTAACGGAACAATTTCGGAATTAATCGGAGATCAAACAGGGTTCCTCGGAAATTGTAGACATTCGAGACCACAAAGGTATAAATTAATTGCAGAATAATTAATCGCAGAACAAATAGCAATTAATTTAACAATTAATCGGAAAGGAAAAGGAATTGAAGGGAGAGAGAGGAAAATTTCTTACCACGAAATTGGAAATCGGAGACCGGAATCGGGAGAATCGGAGATCGGAGACCCGTACTGGAACTGAGGCACTGGAGATCGAAACTCGGGGCTTCACGCGGGGACAGAACACTGACAGCAATGGATGGCAGAGTCAACCGCGTGGAGTTGGGGCAGGCACGCGGAAAACGGAGAGGAAGCGGAACCGGAGTACTGGAAATCGGACGCGCAGGACGGCTCACGCGACGAGGCGAGGATGACGCATCGATTTCGGCGTGATTAGTTTTCCAGGCCTCGATGACGTGATTAGTGCTTTCTCGAAGCCAAATCGTGGGAACTACAACCACATCTTTTTCTGGTCTCTTTGTCACAAGGTGATCACAGAAACCAGGAGCTTTATCCATAGGAAAATACGGTTCCACGATGCGGTCTATCACTTCTATTGAAGGCCAAACCGCGAGCAACTCGCGTCCACTTCCTGGTAGTCTTGTGTCCTACTGACCTCCCAGCGGCTCGATATGATAGTCTCAAGTGACGGATCGAGTCCTGCCCACGACAGGTTCTGTGGTTGCACGAGAACCACTAAGTCGAGCATCCAACGAACCGGTCCTTATATGGCTGGGGCGATGCACTCGTCCACAACAGGTGGACTACACCGAAGAGCAACACCTAACACACAGATTCATTAGCACCAGCACCTTTCGTGAGCCTCGCCCCACAGCCGAAACCTCCCTTCTCCACCTAGTCACAAGTTGCACTAACACCCACCCCCATTTTATTTGAACTCACACCATCAAACTACAATTTACGTATTTTGTAAGGTAATAATGTAAGGTGCGGTGATGTCGAAGCATCACGAGGGTCCTAAGTATACTAGTAATCAAGGCAACTTTCCGATCATTAAAATAACAAATGATGAAAGATCCGATGTTTAACAAGGGTGCATCAACAACGGGTAATCAAGGCATATAGTACTATTAATAACAGTAACTGACATTAATATATTTATATATATATATATTTATATATATATATAGGTCATAACTAAGCAATGGTTTTAAACATAGATACATATCATGCAAGCAATTAATATCTAGGCTCTAATGGTTGTATTGCAAAATATAGGATAAATATGATCAAAAGGTGTTAGAGCTTGCCTTCGAAAGTGTCCTTGGGCTCCTCCTCGTAGTCCGGGTCTTCGGGCTCCTCCTCGCCAAGCTCCTCGTCGGCTGCACGTTACATAAAACAATAAGTCTATCGCAAAGCTATAAATAAATTCTATAAATAAATTAAAACAAACAAGGGTTCTGGATATTTGGTATGTTTCAAGTGTGGGGCTCATGACAATGATTCTGTAGGTTCAAAGATCATTGAAAACGGACCTCGTATGTGTGCTTTATGCTAAAAACGAGTTTTAGGGGCTTTTCTGAAATTTTCTAGTATTTCAGCAAGGGGCTGATCTGAAATTTCTAAAAGAGAATGTGAAAAGTGCTAAAAGAATTGGGCTGAGTGTGAATTCTTCCTAGTGCGAGGGTGCTACTGAAAAATGGGATTTTCTAGGATTTTAGAGAATTTTTCTTGTAGTGGAAAAGTCCCAAAATAACTTTTCGTGTGCACTGGTTCGGGTGGCCGTAGCATTTTGCCGTGAGTGGCTGACGCGTTGGTCCCGGTGTCGGTGTGAGAGCGCCTTGGTGCACCGTGAGCCGTGAACTTGGCCCACGGTGTTTGTGAGTGTGGTCCAAGTGGACCGGGTCTATGTACGGGGGGTGTGAGTACGGTTCACTGAACCGGGTCTATGTGCGGGGTGTAGCTGGCATGCGTGAGGGGCTGACTGACAGGCCCTGATGACTGAGGGATGCTGCCAGGTGGGCCAAGGGGGCCCACCGGTCGGGTGTCATTCGGCACGGCGGGCCGACGGCTCGGGACAGAGCCACGCGGCGGCGCTCCGGCCAATCCTTGCCAGAACTTCCCCGTCGGCCGCCGGAAAGCCCGCGAGAGGCGCGCTCCCAGGCTCCCATTCAATGCGGCTCTTGCAGTGGGACTCGGAGCACCGGCGGCGGCCGGAATCGATGGCAGCAGCGTCCAGAGGCACGCGACGGCGAGCTTCCCTCGCCTCCGCCGTGGGCCAAGCACGGCCGCTCTAGTGGGTGTAAAACACGCGTGTGCGTGCTATGGAGCTAGTAGGTGTTGTAGCGTGGCGGATGGCGCCTGACACGGCTACGGCGGCGTGGAGGAACAGTGTCCACGGCGGCGTGCCGGAAGCCCACGGCTTGGTCGGGTTTGTGCTGCCCGAATCAAGCGTGTGAGCACGCGGTGTCATGGTGACGTTCTCGGGCATTTCCCCCTGGCCAGAGGCGGTTCAAAGCCCGTCGGCGGCGAGAGGGCACGGCGGCGCTAGGGGGCCCACGTCACCAAGCCGGCACGGTGAACGGCGGCCTATGATCGGCTCCACGGGTCTTGGGGGTGCTCAGGGGCCGGCTAATTGAGTGGTTTGGTGGCCGGTGGCGAGAAATTTCCCGGTGAGGTCACGACGGCCAGAGGTGGGGAAGGAGGTGCGGCTAAGAGAAATTGGGCAGCAGGGCTTACCGATGCAAGTCAGAGGCGTGCACGGGAGCACTAGGAGGGCCTTGCCACCTTTTATTGCCACTCGGCCTGGCCGGAGGCCCGCGGCAATGGCGGGGTGACGTCAATGATGTGCGGCGGCTTGGCGTCCGGGCAGGGGGCCTTGCAAACACGCGAATTTGGCGCGGTTAGTGGGTCGCAGGGTTGGCGGGCCGTCCGAGAGCTCGCTAAGAGGCTGCGCGGTGGGTCTCCTGGATGGAGCTCACGGTTGCCGCGGCGGCGCGCGCAGCGTGGCAAGGGAGTATGATGGCGCTGCGCCATGAGGGATTGGGCACGGTGAGATATGGTCGGGCCGTGCGATGATGAGCCTGGCAAGGCCTCGCGGCGTCCTGAGGTCAACTCCCAGCAGGAGGAATGATGGCGCGGGTGCGGCGAGTCGGATTGGATAGCGGGACGCAGCGCCGGGATTTGAGGCGATAATGCCCTAGATTCTCCGTGATCCTGAGCTTGGTCGACGCGCGAGGTATCCTCGAAGATCCGGTCGGAGGGCGGGGAGTAATGGCGCGTCGGGGGACATGCCGAGCAGAAGCTCGCGCGGCCATTGGCCATGGCGCGCTTCCGCGCTGCAGGAAGAAGGAGAGAGCGTGCGCGTGGGCTTGGGCCGACGGGGAAGGGAAAGGGAAAAACGGCCCAGGCGCGGTGGCGGGGAAAAGAAAAAGGGGAAACGGGCCGAGCCGGCTGGGAGAGGAAAAAGGGAAATGTGGAGCAAAGTGCATAATTCAAATTTCCATGAATTTGAATTTCAAGATTTGAATTTGGGAGAATTTGTATATTTGACTAACTAGTACCACTTCAAACACCAAGGAAAATAAAACAAGAAGAAAAAGAAAAAGGGGCGGAAAAGAAAAATAAGCAATCACTTTCAAACCTAAATTTTAGTATTTATGAAATTAGAATTTTATTCTGTTTCTAAATTAGTGATTTTGTTTTTGAAAATAGAATTAACTAGGTTTTAAAGGGAGAGAGGAAAAAGAAAAATTTAGGATGTAAATTTTGGCTTTTATAATTAGTTCCAAAATTTTAGGGTGGTACAACTAAACAGTGAGGTTGAAACAAGTGAAGTCTTTTGAAACAATATAGCTAACAGCATGAAAAATCAGTAAGGGGGCCGTTTGGATCCAATATTTTAGAGGAATTGAAATCTACATAATAGATTAGACTATTTGACTTGGAATTTGACATTTGATAACTTTCTCGTGCTCACAAATAAGTCTACCTCAAATTCATAGGGTGAAAGATAAAAATAGATTCTATAGACCATTAAGCTATAATTCTATTCTACAACTTATAGCACACTCTTATATTCACTTTCCTACAATAGAAATGCAACATATAAGTACATCCCTTGTATGTCTAACAATAAAGATATGTTTCATATACAACTATACTAGCTTAATTAATCTATGCCTAAATTGTAATTATTAGAATGAATTCAATTCCAAGGATCCAAACGGGCCCTAAGTGAATTTTGTTTCTACTTATTGGAATACGCATATCTGTTTCTCAAATACATGCTAGCTACTGAAATCTGGTAGAGTTGCATTTTGTATGGAGCAATGAGTGGACAATTTGGGTCATTCTTTGATGGAACCAACCATGTACTCCAGTACAAATTTGAGCACTAGGTATTCAATACTAAATTGGTACCCAGACGTCAGATTGCATTCATGGAATGGCCATCCTACCTTCATTGACAAGACTCTATCAGAAGATGATATTCAAATTATTGTGGATACTAAAGATACAAAATGAGTGAATTGTTTTGGAAACTTCAAGCATTTAACATATCAGCTATTGAGATAATAGTAGGAGCTACTCCCTCCGATCCAAAAATGTAAACATATATTTTTGGTCTAGTCAAAGTGAAGTATTTATAACTTTTACTATCAACAGACAAGAATTTATAATGTTCAATAAAGTATGAATGGTGTTGTTAAATTCGTAAAACTAACTATCATAAGAAATCTGTAACAACCGAGTTTTCGTACCTTTCAATAGAACCCGATCTTACATGCTTTCGCCAATCTCAGGAGGTTGACAGACACGTTTATCACAAGTGATCAATCAAAAACCATAACAGAGTGAGTAAACAAGAACAAAATAAATTAAATTAATGAGATCATCTATAAAACTTATTGAACTTCTGAAAGCAAAACAAAACTACCAAGAATTAAAGAACTGAAATAGTAGCGAGAACAACGGGCAAGAGCAAACACCAAGATTCCTCCACAGGCAACTCGAGCGCCGGAGTGAACCTCAAACCACAGCTGAAAAGCAGACGAGCATGATCTTCTAGTTGACCTCTGAAAAAGAAGGGCGTGAAAAAGCTGTGAGTACGTGAAAACTCAGCAAACCGCGCGCTACCTAGCAACAATGTATGCATGCAAAGGATAGATTCAAGAATGAAAGCTGGCTCAAGTGCTAAATGCAAGTTTAAAAACATTTTATTTTAAAGATGCAAGAAGTTTTATTTTTAAACAGTTCAATTTTATTATTTTGCCCGTAGGGATCTTCGTTATCCCGAACAGAGGTTCATTTTAAATGTCGTTGTAATCTTCACATCTGGTCATAGCTCAAAGGCCGAAATTCAAAACATTTTAAAACAGAGATAGAGAGAAGAAAACAACACTAATCATCGTGGAAGCTCTAAGACGGTGTTCCTGCACGAGATATGGCAATGCGCATTGACTTTAACTCTGCAGAGTGTATACATCTGGACCCACGAAAAGTGCCATCGAGAACCACCGTCATGGTCCCAACAGACACACAAGACCTATCCACAAGCTTTAACTGGTGTTATCCGTCCTTTAGGATAGAGATCTCAGTCGTCTACGCTGCCAGGTCCTGGAGCTATGAAGAGCCTACGACAGATCAGTTGGAATATCTCAATCTCATGTGGGGAGTCGTAACTCTACACCACATTAACACATCACCGCCAATCCAGGACAAACAACCCGTCTCAGCAAGCTTCAAGATCAAGCCTCTAACCATACAGGGTAACGTGATGTGCATGGTAAAGCACTGAGACATGTGACACGACGATCTGGTCCTCATATGCCGAGGCAGGCACTCTCCATCTTCAACGCCAACAACCAACAAACCTCTCAGAAGATCTAAGCCCGAAACCTCCCATGTACCCACAATAGATACACCAACAGAGACTTCCCAAGAGTCCTCCAACACCTCATACTCCAGCCTGCCCCAGTTAAATAGTTTGTATAGAATTATTTGAAAAACACACAGTTGAAGCACAGTTTAAAAGTGTTTAACACAAATTCTATTTTATAATGATAAGGTGTGAAATACCGTAAATACATGTAACTAAGCATGGCTAAGCATAAAAGTAAAATAAAACTAAAGCAGCCCTAGGGTTCATAATATGTGGAACGATAAATAGCATAGTTTGAGAATGTTGCTAGCATATTTTAAAACAGTTGCCATGCAAATTATGGTTTCAAAGAAAACATGCAGTTTAAAAACTAGGATCAAAGTTTGGTCAAGGAGCGCAGCTTGTCTTGTGAGTCAAGATCCCATTCGGAACCTAGATCCTCATGCAGAACGGTTTTCAAGAACTCATCAACATCTCTAGCTGGACAAACAATATGGAAAACGAGTGAGAAACTGAAAAGGACGACTCAACAACTACTAGAACGGACCCTACAAATGAATATACGGATCAACAAGAACTGGCTCCAGGACACGATCTCCCAATCATGTCTCGAGGAAAGACACGGACTGAGCCGAACATGTGAGATTCGAGACTGGACATGGTAGATGGCACGTGTCCAAGGATCTAGTCACTCATTGGTCCGAACAGGAAAGAACGGAGGCACGGACACAGTTACAGCCATGTGACCACAAGCTGGGTCACAGCCGAACTGTGGATGCATGTCCAAAGGCTTAGACACGGTGCCTGCCATGTGACCCACGGGATGATCATCGACTGCATGACTAGAGAACAAACTGGACACCACATGAGATACGAATCGGCCTAACCAACGGGAAAAGAAAACAAAGGGACAGAAGTGCTCACCAAAGCTTGAGCCAAAGTTGAAGCAAGGCCGCAAGGATGATGACCGAAGCTGAAAGCGGCGCTGGAACTCGACATGGTCGAATGACCCCGAACTTGGGTTCGGTCACAGCCGACTCTGCACGACCTTGGCCTGAAGAAGGAACGAACTCTGCACATAATGATACACTTAGACTACAGCACAACTCGCAGCCACGAGTTGCGAACTTTGCTAAGCGATCAAAAAGGTGCAAGGACAAGAGAACAGAGTTCAGCTTGATCCAATGAAGAGCCGACGGCGTTGATGGCACGGAAAACTCTCCAACGAGACGATCGATGAGTTGACCCCAGGAACGACGACGTGGACGGTTGAACCTGCACTCGAAGTGATGACTCAATGCAAAACCGACCAAGGAAGAAGACGGAGAAGTCAGCACTCACAGATTGTAATGAAACAATAAGAAACTAAATAGAGAGACATAGATGCTCACCGAGACTTGAGCAAAAGCCGAAGAGAAACTGTGAGAATACATGCCGAGGTGAAGACAGCGTAGCTCAGATCCTGGGCGCCCAAACACGAAGAAGGGCGGTGATCCACCGATCTGAAACAAACGCCAACCATGGCTTATTACCAAGACAGCAGATTAACAGGACACGAAAATAAAGAAAGAGAATGCGGTCTCACCAAAGAACAGCAGAACTCCTCTGATCTTTCTTCCTCCGAATGAAACTGGACGAGATCAGCACCACAAGAGAAGACGCACAGAAAGGAAAAGAGCTCATCGAGGACCTGAACGCAGGGTGGCTGGTCGATGGAGATGGCGAACGGAACGGTTCAACGAGCAGATCGAGGATGACACGTCACAGTCCGAAACAATGATGAAGAGACACGGGCTGGAGACTGGGTCAACCTGGTGAGGACGGAGCTGGGACGATGAGCAGGATAACAACACGGACGAAGATCGTTGGACAGGGAAGCTTGGCAACGAACGGAAAAACCCACTTCTACAGAGCTCTAACCTGCGCTTGAACATGCCACAAAGATGACAGCCAAAACAATAGCAATCTTACACATTGACTGACCTACTCGATCTCTAACCAAGAGAAAAACAGGCAGCGGCACAAGAGCTCACCGAGATTGAGCGGAGAGGTTGACGCGAACCAGCTGACCGATGGAACTCGAGGGCGTCGACGAAGAGGCTTGGTGCCAGGCGTTCAAACAGAGAAGGATGATTGCGACCCACTGATCTGATAAGAACAATGGGAGTACAGTTGACTGGCTGATGACGAAGGGCTCCCCACTGCCAATGACTGAAACATGGACAAGGAAGGTCAGAGGAAGAAAGCGAACCCAACACGATCGAACCACCAGGAGGCGTGTTCACCTGAGAGTGGACGAGACAACAGGGTCGACGGCGAAAAAATGACACAAGCACTCTGGCTCAGGACGAGGACAGCATGACGCCGCACGGGGACAAGCAGGACGACGCTGAGGTCGAAGGACGATGACTGCCGCGCGCGTCAAGGACGGCACGCGCCAGGGACAGCGCTGCTCCCGGCGACGATGAGGTTCCGCGCGCAGTTGACAACGAGCCGAGGGCGGGGCCGACGACAGAAGACAACGAAGCGGCTCGGCCGATGGGCGATGAGGTGCGTGACGAGGCTTGACGGGGTCAACAAGGTTGCACGCAGATCGGAGCAGAGACGACGCGACGGCGTGGACTAGGACGAGGCGGCCGTGGTCGAAGCCGAACGGCGCACGGTCGACAACAGCCGAGCGCGCACAGCGCGACACGGGTCACGGAGACGAGCACGACCAGGGCCGAGGACGGCGCGACGCAGAGGCGGAGCAGATCGAGGTTGGCGAGCGGTGCAGGGACGCGCGATGAGGACGAACGGCAGGTGACGAGCTGCTGACAAACGAAGCTGGTCGAGGACGAGGTCGAGGTCGAGGAGGGCTCAGGGTCGACGACGGGGTGACGTCGGGCGCAGGAACCGTGCAGGCTGGGCGAGGCAGCGCGCGACGGCTGCGACACGGCACACGGCGAGGCGTGCAGGGCAAGCGGCGCAGCCTAGGCGACGGTCAGGGCTGCAGGTACGCGCGAAGCTTGGCGGCGCGAGGCCGCGCAGAGGGCGGCGCTGTATGTCGCAGCAGGCGGCACTGCGCAGGGGCGCGTGCGAGGCTGGCCTGGGGCGGCGGGGGACGGCTGGAGCCAGGGTGGCAGCCAGGGTTTGGGAGGCTGGTTTTTAGGGGGTTGGGTGTTGGTGGGGGACGAGGAGAGCCGTCCGATCGAACGAGATCAACGGCCAAGAATCAACAGGAGGTGAGGAGGCCAAGTGGGCCGGTGGGGAGAAAGGAATCCGACCCAACGCAAAAATACGGGCTGTTACAAAATCATTATTTATCTTTTAAATAATTAATTGGTAGAGATAGTATTATTCAATGTTGAAACTATTTGAGTTTGATTAAACCCAAAAATGTTTATATTCATAAGCAGATGGAGTAGTAACTGAAAACTCTTGACTAAGATATTGCTGTACATGTACAAATCTGTCTATTTGCCTTGCAATCAAGAAATAATGTAAATAATTTACAAGGCAACTTTTTAAGTACTTTACAATAACAATAAGTAGCTGAAACGCGCGACATCTATGTACCTCCTCAAGCCAGGAAGATGCTATTCAGAAATGCATATCCACTAACGACACCACCTTCATTTAGCGAAGCGGCCTTGGTTCTCATCAGATAGCCACACTGATCGTTTATGATTACTCTGTCTTCGTTCCTGGCCGCATTCAGGAATGGAAAATCTAGTGAAACAAGAAACAATGAAACGAATGTAAAGCCGGCAGTATATTACCTCAGGTAAGCTCCAAATATTCCAAATTCAGAAACTGCATTCTCCCTGGCACAAATGCCCTCGCGGACAAGATAGCAGGGAGCTGCTGGTGGAAATATCCTTTGCATTAGGATGTATGCGGCAAGCTCATCCCTTTCATCCTTCCGTAGGCGAAGCAAGGTTTTCCTTAGATCATCCCCATAAATATTGTTCCCTGAAATGGGGTGTAGCAGAAGGATCCTTTCAGGTATCAGACTAAAAGGTTTCAATAAATGGAGATTAAAGATCAAGATCACACCTCCACCCTCCCTTTGGGGTTTAAGAACAAACAGCTCCGGTGATTCAATAGCGGACATCACTATATTGTCGTCCTCCAAGCTCCATAGCCCTGCAAAGCATTTCCGTACTTTCTCTATGTCTGATTTATTGTCCAGAAACCTGGAAATGTGAATAGAAAAAACTTATATGAAATGTAGGTTTAATCTCATGTGAACAAAATGTTAGTTTGTTATCCACCTTTTCCCATCAAATTAGGTTGCTAGATGAGTTACTCAATTCATAGTAGCTTAACAGGATATGTAGCAGACCAATGTCTCATGTTTGAATCGTGGCGGGCATGAAGTTACAACGGACTCCAATTTCCACATCAAGCCATTGAAGGAACATGAGGGAGGGTGTTACAAGTGAATTGTCTACTTTTTATTTCAAGTTGCCGGACAGTGAAGTAATCGATTTTTCTCTTGGTTACTTGTGGTGGATTTACCAATCCATCTTAAAGTATCTAATTCACTGTGGGAGTTATAAGTATGGCTTTTTAATCTTTGAAAAAGTATAAGGGATGTGTCCATCAATAGTGAGACATATGATGACCCTGTCAATCTCACAGCCTGCCGGTTAATTTTGTTGAAGGCGTTCATACACGTTAATGTGTATCTTTGTATATGTGAGTGTGTACATATTTATTTCACTAAAAGCAGAGTATCTTGATGCTCCCTCCTCTCCATTCACATCGATCACATAGGGAGTACTAATTTTATGATAACACTATAAAGTACAATGTCCTATCATGGATGCAAAAGATGACAGCTGACAAATACTGGACCAATTGTACCCAGATATGAGAATTACCTCTCAAGCACATTCTGTTTTGCCAGTTCTTGTTGAATCTTTTTTGTTCCAACAAGATGGTATGATATGGAGGGGCATTTTACCGCAGACGATAGCTCAATCAAGCGTCTAGCTCTCCATTCCTGAGAACAAAATGCAGAATTTCGTGAATACCAGCAACCTCAGTTTAACACTTTAAATGCAGTATATATGCGCATCAATCAATTCATTTTACCTTCAAATAAAAAAAAAGTCATGAACACATTCTAAAAACAATACTGGAGTAAGAATCAGCAAAAAGAAGTGCTGGTGAAATGAAAAAAAAAAAAACTCACCACATCGGAAGGGTAATCATTTGGTGAGTACCCTGCCCTGAAGTACACAACGGCAACTGGACACCCATTTCTACATAAAGAAAAACAACATGTCAGATGTTCCAATCATCTGAAGCCCATTACACGGACATGAATCCAAATGAAAATCCTTACACCATGAGTGTCCCATCTGAACGGAGCTCTCCTTGTTCTTCTATTGCCGCCAAAGTTTTGCGAACTGTTCTCACCCCATACGTGAAATAAAGTTAAGAGAAAAATACATGGTTCTAATATATATATGAGTATAGTGAGGTCAATTTTTAAGACTAAATTGGTCGTGTCCCTCTCAATGTTTCTTTTCATTTATATACTGCTGTTTATCTGAATAGATCTGCCTTTATGACGTTACAAAGGATATATTTCTCTCAAGGCAGCAGTGATCCAATATTGATCGTACATGTATCGCTCTTCTTCTTGAACAACTAACAGAATTACTGCACTGGAGATTGATACAGTTTTGTTAGTTCGGGCTCATTGCCGAAATCTTATGGAAATGAAGCGTTTCATGAACAGAACATACACAACCTTTGGTTGTTGTACTCGGCCCATGCTGTGGCCAACGCTTCCGCATGTTGAGTGATAGCTGTGTTTCCTATAACACTCGCTGTATACAAGCCAAGATGCCTCTGGTGATTCCTAACCAGGTTCCTGCACAATGTTTATAGTTGTTCAAGCTATCTGTTTACAACTGCCAGTTTATATGACAAACAAGCGAAACAAGGAATGAAACATATTCAATTAGAGATTCAAAGTAGTATAAATAGATGCGCACAGTGAATAATTATATTTGTATTAGAGAATCTTATAAACCATCTCGCAAAAAAAAAAAAAGAATCTTATACAGTAAACCAGAAACATGTGTTTCACTGTTTCACATTGTAACATGATGTTCGGCGTGTTTTACTTTGCCATGGCACATCGAATTGTCTATGACATTTTGCATTACTTGCTTATTGTAATTGGTCCAGAAAAGTATGAAAACCATTCGTAGGATTTAATATGTTATAACAGACCTGTGAAGCTCAGAAACACCACAAGCAAGGCCATTTGAAGATGTAGAAATGGTGTTGAGCTCGACTTGAAGCAGCAAATCCGTTGCTCCATCTACCATGTAGTCTGACCTTGTCAGGCCTAATCGAATGTTCTGAAATTTGTCCCTAGTCAATTTTTTATAGTTATTCATATTGAATTTAGTTGTTAAAAACAAGTGAATCTAGGTGTACTAATACCTCATTTTTCTGTAGCCTCATCATCTCCGCATGAATATCCAAAAGTCTTGCAGTGAAAAAATCCACCAGTTTGGTTCTGGCAGAAAAAGATTTTGCATCTTTAAGCTAAGGAGAGTACACAGAGCGCTCCAACAGTTACGAACCCAGATGAACATTATCGGAGGAATTTATAAAATGATTGGATTTTTTGGGGGCCAATAAGATTAATATATATAGTAATATTTGCGAGAATTTGATAATAGTTTAGGATGATACGTACTGACCGGAATAAGGTATCTTATCTAAACGAATCTATATATGGATACATAACTAAATAAATGTCTGGGATTTGCACTAATTAACTACAAGCCTGATTTTTACGAAAAAAAATCATTACATTTAGAAGTCACACTCATCATCACGAAATCTCTTCAAAATTGCATGGAAACTTTACCTTGACAAAGTCTCTTGCAAGAACTCCCCATCCAAACTGACGCGATCAACAAGCTCGTTGAAAAGCGGAGCCAATTCTAGCGCCTGATCCCAATAAACCTTTGGAAAAGACATTGGGAAAAGAGAAAAGGGTGCATGCAGTAGACCAACTCCAGGGGCTTTTCCTGATCTCTGCACCTCATAATGTATGTACTGTCAAAAATACTATCCATAGTGATAAATTCATACAAAACTGCATCTGCTATTGTTTTATTTTAGTGATAATTTCATACAAAACTATCCATAATGAAACTTTTTGGCACTGGATCATATATTTTTCTCCGAGGATCACCTGAATCATTGAAATTCCTTAATTTCAAATAGCACCCTTGAAAAGTTATGATTTGAACAGTTCACTCACGTTTTAAGATTCGTACGCATAATATTGCATTTTCTATTATTTTTCGACGACCAACACTGAATCATAGAAGATCCTTCATTCCAAATAGTACATTCAAGGCCAAAGGTGATGAGGACATCACCAATCGACATTTTGTTGATCCATAATACTACCCCATTCGTCTCATTTTGAATCTATTTCTCATTTTTTAGGACCTATTCATTGGTTCCTTAACACGTCATGTCCTGAACTCGTAGCCTGGCTAACTCTAGCAAAAGTTAGATAACCACAAAAAGGAAAAAAAAATGAAAAGCTGATGTTAGGTGGACACTCCATCTATCAACAGTCCTGCGACCGCAAAAGTCACTTTTGATAACATTTATGGGATTCTTGCATACAAAATTGTTTTCTCCCAAACACTAATTTACTCATTCGTCTTCACCGCACATAATTGTTTTTAAAAAAACTTAACCCGCAGGTAAGACCTTTTACTATCCTCATTTTGAATTTTAGTTCCCACCAGAAGTTGAACTCGGGATGAGGGGTGCTACTGAGACTCTTTACCAACTAAACTGAAGGTTGAACAATCTAGATTTATATTGTATATTGATGTTACTTCCTTTAAATGATGAAATTAAATTCTTTATCTCTTACACGGGTACACATCAGCCTCTGCAATATTGTACTCTTTTCGTTCCTAAATTAATATCATTGTTGATTTCTAAAAGATCAACTTTAACTATTCATCTTATTCAAAACGTTTTGATAATTTTATGTATTTTGTTATAATTTGATTTATTATTAAAATTATTAGAATCATAACTTAAAATTTTACATATTCGAACTAATTTTTTAAATAAGATGAATAGTCAAAATCAATTTAAAAACAGAGGGAGTATTCTATACTTATAAGTGAGTCTGGTACAGCCTATACATTATTGCAGAGGATCTGTTCTGCACACACGCCTAATCTTAATAGGTCAGATGTCACATTTGGGCTCCATCTCAACCACGTGGCTCATAATGAAATGCACGCAGACGATTTCCCCTCCAATCCTAATTTAAAGATGCGATCGGCCTTGGGCCCATGGACAGATATCTGGAGTGGATATGGATGATGAGTGGAGCTACATACATTTGACAATTGGAGAAAGTGGCGTGATAAGAAAAGGAAGAAGACGTGTATTTTATTTCCTGCTTTTAATTTACATGGCAGGCTATAAGTCGGATTCAAGTCGCTGTTAGCATGTGTAACGCGACTTCGAATAAATAAACGATGTAATATTTCTTCCTATAGTAGGAGTACTTAGATTGATCAACAGAAAGTAAACCACAAAGAATAGCTGATGATAAAAGAGACTAAATGGCAATACTGTTTCGAAAATGAATGATCCTGGTCTAACGTGTGTTAGTGATGCACGAGAGACTCAACCGGGTTGGAACCTATTATTTTAATTATATTATATATTTGTAAATAGTATCATAAGTTTCAAGGTTCTCATAGTAAAATTAACGTAGAAATATTTGAAAATATTTGTGATTTTTGTGAGATTATTCCTGATGATAAATTTAAATATTTTTGAAATATCAGGGTAATCATGTATCTCGTGTGCACTAGCAGGCGTGTAAAGGTCGCACTGTCCGCACAAGACGTGGCGTGTCTGATGAACTGCCCTCCCAGACGCGCGCGGACACGTGGCTGTGTGGTTCTCACTCGTGCTTAGGCCCAGACATCGGTGACGCAACTGCGAAAGTGCGAAGTCAGCACATCAGAGGAAACGTTTCCTGCACGTCCCCAGGGTAGGGTCGGCCCTGCCCTCAACTTGTTTCCACGCTTCAAGTGGAGGGACAAGAAAGCGAAGCAACCCCTCGTGCCCCACGTGTGTTATTTTTCTAAATCGTGAAGCAAATTTTTTGAATCAATTTCGCCGAGCAGACTGACCCCACGAGCAATAATGTGATATATTTATTGGTCGGGTGGGAGGACCTGGATCAGTTTTCCAGATCAAATTGCAGTGCAACTTGCGAACAAACCCAGCTCCGGCACGCAAAATGTGGAGCCAACGGGCAAAAAAATCGCAACTGGCTAACACTCGGATCCCACGGAAAGGAACGTGTCACCTACAAAGTTAGTATTTTATATATTAAAGCGCAAGTATTTTCTCAACCTTCATTGTGTCATGTCATCATAAAAAAATTAACGATCAGGTTAAAATCTAACGGTGGCTTCTACTCGGAGTAGGTATGAACAGTTGTGCCATCACTCTGGCTTCATCAGGTTTAACATAAATGTTGATTATGATCATATTTAATTTTTTATAAATTTCATATATTATAATTTGCTTTATCATTAAAGTTATTTGAATCACAACTTAAAATTTTACATATTTGAATTAATTTTTTAATAAGTTGAATAGTCAAAATGATATTAAAAATCAACATAAACAATAATTTAGGAATAGAGTATGTTAAATTAAATTTACTTTTGCTATGGATTCAATGAAACTATTCTAAAAGATATAAGAGAAGCTCTTATAAATTTATTCTATTTCTATGTCTTGCAAGTATAAACTATAATTAAAGATCTTTATATGTAATAAAAATGTATATTTAGATAGCTTAAATTGTTTTATCTTTTAAAAATACTCTTTGATTACTATGAGAACTAAGATTCAATTTTTTCTCGCTTACAATTTCGGTCTAAAAAAATAAAAAAATAGTAGCTTTGAACGCAATATTTTAATCAAACATTGCCAATATAAATTAGAAATAATTTTAAATTTATTAAGTTACAAAATTAGAAATAATTTGTTTTAAAAATACTTTGTTAAAAGTGTACCGATGCTACTTTTTATTAAATATTTTATAGATAATAAAAGTCACACATATGCTTTGAAGAACATGTCGATAACTTTTTTAAACTGAAGTATATATTTATAGAATTTTATTATTTATGTCAAAGCAACTATACTTTTATTTGTTAAATAATAAATTTAAAATATACTGTTTCAACTAGAGATACACAATAAAATAAACACAAAAAACATGACAATTGTCGTGCAGATTTTATAGTGTATAATTAGATCTAACTGACTGGCTCCTAGAGCACGGCTAGAGTCAAGTTGGCAGTAAATTGTCTTCATCTCTAGGCCTGACAGTGACACGAGTTGGGCTAAATATGGTACTCTCTCATCTAAAATATAACCATTTCTAAGTTTAGACAAAGTTAAATTTTTATCACTTTTGATCACTAATAATGTATAATTAGTAATATTTTGTTAGATAAAAATTATATTTTTTGAATTCATCTTGAAATAAGCTTTTATAAAAAATATATTTTTACATTAAAAATTATGTAATTTGTTAGATATTATTAGTAAAATTTAAAAAAATTGACCTTATCCAAACCTAGAAATGCTTATATTTTGTAACGAAAATAGTAGATTGTGGGGAAATCTCATGAGGAAATCTCATGGTTCCAAACCTAGATTGTGGGGAAATCTCATGGTTCACGCATCCCCAAATCATAAAACTGTGTTGGAACATACTGGTTGAAAACACCGTATGAGGAAACATAGAGACGGAATGCTATTCTATTTTCTAAAAAAGGGTGCTTGGGGCTGACTAGTTGGATGTGCCTTGGTGGTACATGAGCGGGAGCATTTCAATTGGCCACTTCAAGTTGACATATTATTTTAACTTTCTATTTGGTGATTAAATGTCAACAACACCTTCGAATTAAAAGCATCACAACAGACGATATTCATAAGATGGCTAAAAGCACCTTTTAAAACAAATCACTGGGTAGGCGTGTTTAGAGACCAAATTATAAAAAGTACTACTTCTCTAATCTTTGTATTGACTAATGACTGTTTGCCCTTCATTTATTTTTCAAATAACAGCATTACTGCTTCCGGTCATAAATAAATGAAGGGCATATTTTGTAGCTAGAAATAAGAAACATTCGCATTTAATAGTTTTTTGGCTTAATTTAAAAGAACATATTTTTAAATCGATTTTATGTGCCTCTTTGTAGATGCTCTGAAAGAAAACTTTTTGCGAGATTAATCGGAATTCAACGACATTTCATACTACTAAAATGTTTAACTTTCCCTAAATAGAGGCTTATATATATAAATTATAAAATACAGCAATGTTTCTAGAGAAAACGAAATGACAAGTTGCATGTATGCAGTAAGTGTGGACGTTACCGGGTGGTTCTTGTCGCCGACAACCAGACCGTGCTGCGAACACCACACGAGAGCCTCTTCCGCGAGCTCGTCCACCATACCTGGCGGCACGGCGAGCTGCTCCATCGTCCGCCTCCCGCCGCCCTCCACCGCTGGCGCAGAAACGGGCACCGGCGTCTTCTTGACGGCGCCGCACCTCGTCCTAGTCGTCACCGACGGTGACTTCCCAACTCGCCGGAGGTGAATGCAGCCGCTCCGGCTCGCTCGTTCTGCGGCGCCGGCGCCTAGCTGGCCTGTAGCCTTTCCGATCCTGCCAGGGGAGCAGGTTGCTGCCATGGCCATCGTCGGTGGTGGTTGTGCGGTCTCTGGCTGCAGGAGCGAAGCGCGAAGGCAAAGGGACGAGCGCAGGAGGCTACTTATAAAGGGTCAGACCGGCGGCACGTTTAGAATATTTTGCGCCGTCCAGCGGACGTGGACAGCCATCGACCACTCGATCTTGGCATGTCACGGTCTGATAACGTCCTGGATCTCACACCGTGTACAGTATTTGCATATATTTTTTTAATTTGCAGTTAGAATACATGGAAGTTGAAATGTTTGGAAACAGAAAAGGTTAATCACCTGTGCATTGCAACGGCAATGGTAACGAACTGTCATTACACCTTTTTTTTAATGCCAATAAAATTCGATGCCAAAGAATCCATCTGACGCGGTGCACATGCATCTAGAGTCCATTTAAGGTATCAATGTGAATTTCAGCATATACTGTCCATTTATTTATAGGTCAATGTATGTAAAATCTGATAAGATAATACTCTCAGTTCCAAAATATAAACATTTTTTGTCTGACAAAGTCAAATTTATTTAACTTTAACTAATAATATCTAAAAAATTAAACACATACTAATATTAAGAGTTAAATATTATGAAAATATGTTTCACGATAAATCTAGTAATATAGTTTATATATAATAAAGGGTCATTAATTCTCTGCTATTAATAGTCAAAGTTAAAAATTTCACTTGGACTAATCCCATAAATACTTATATTTTAGAATGGAGGTAGTACCTCTAACAACAAATCACCAATCAAGTCTGTGATGTATGGTGAGCAAATGTACTCATATATACTTTCTTCGTTCTTAAATTGATGTCATTGTTGACTTCTAACATTAACTTTGACCCTTCGTCTTATTAAAAAAATAATATAAATTTAATACAAAGTACATTTTATTATAATTTCTTTATCATCAAATGTATTTGAAATATAGCTTATTATGTTAGAAATCAACAGTGATATCAATTTAAAAACAATGAAGTACATACTATCTCTGTCAATGTACATCATCAAAAAATTTTTGAAATAAACATTTCTATCTTCAACCTCCCACCTAGAGACCTATGTACGTAAAGATTATTTTGTGATTCAACCATGCAGCTAAAACGCCGCCTTGCGGAATGGGCCGAGTTCATGCCTTCTCCCGTGAGCAAGGTAACATAGCTGCTGAGCTCTCGGTCGTTGAGCCATACTATTAGCTGGCGCAGGGATTGCCTTACCATGCTGCCAAGGCACTGTCGGGTGGGCCCTGCGCCAACCTGCCAATGATCCGGCAGTGGATCCGGTTCCAAGTGGGTAATAAGATCCTAGAGCAATCTCCTAGCCATTGCCCTAACGCGGTGAGATCCCAGTTGCCTCGTGCTCAAGGGAGCTCCACCGAGCTCAGGCATGTCAAAAACATCGAAGCCATTCTGTATGCTTCGATCTCAAGCGTCTAAGACAACTTCATTAATCGCACTGGAATCAAAGAGGCAAGAAGGTAGCATAAACTAGCGACCACAACAAACAATGCAAGCATGCAGTGACTCAGATCGGAATAGGACATATGAATGTCTCTCGATTAAACATAAAGAAGGTCTGTTACTATTTTTTTTTTCAAAGGAACTGCAAATTCCTTTAACTTTGGGCCAAAGCCAAGTCGGCAGCCACTAAATCAGTGACAACAACAGGTACATTATCAGGCCAGTATAACTGATATCCTGAAACTAATTCTGCACCTAGTTTAGCTAGATGATCAGCAACATTGTTACATTTTTTAGGACATTTCAATGTCCTCACACATGAAAATTCTGTAATCATAAGAAACTTGAGATCCTGAAATAAGACACCATTTGTTGGCATGTCAAATTCCCTAGATGAAAGCGCATTCTTCAGTTCAACCGAGTCAGTCTCAAGTTCCACTTGCATCATCCCTTGCTTAGCTGCAAAAGACAATCCTTGCAATGCTGCTGTTACTTCTGTTTGCAATGCATCACTACAATGATCTATCTTGCCATACCCTGAACTGATTGCATCTCCTTCTGCATCTCATATTACAAAACCCCATCCACCAGAACCTGTAGATGCTTAAAACGACCCCTCAACATTGAGCTTGACGAAGTCTGTTGGTGGAGGATTCTAAAACTGTTCAGTGTGCACTTTGTTATCCCTTTGCTCATGACCTTCAACAAATTCAGAAACATGCCTCAGAATCATGCTACATATAACAGATATTGGTTTTGTACTATCTCCTGTATTCACATCATTTCTATGAGACCACAACTTCCAGAGTAAAACACAGATTGCAATCTGCAACTCCTTATCCTATGCCCAAATACAGCGCAGCAAGTTCTGTGGCGAAGTTTGAGAGACTAATATGATTCTCTGTTCTTCTAGTAGTAATTCTCTCCAGACTCCCTTCGCAAATTTACATTTAAGAAACAGATGGCCACTATCTTCATCCATTCTGTAACAAAGAGGGCATCTAGTGTCAATGTCCATTCCTCGACTATGAAGTCTTCATTTCAGAGGTAAGCTATTATTTGCCATTCTCCAGATGAAATGCTTGATTTTATTCAGACTGCTGAACCTCCAAATCTTTTTCCATGGGAAAGTAGTCCATTATAGCACACCATGAAAAACCAGTGAAAGGTTAACGCTATTCCAAAATTTTAGGAACTATTTCAACCACTAAAAGGACATGGCTGGGTAGGGGCAATGGTACATGTGGGCGATGTAAATTGATACTACTGCCTCCGTTTCAAAATATAAGCATTTCTATGTTTGAATAAAGTCAAAGCCTTCTAACTTTAACTAATAATATCTAAAAATTACGTAATTTTTAATATAAAAATATATTTTTATGAAAACTTATTTTGATAAATTCAAAAAAATAATTTTTATATAATAAAATATCATTAATTCTTCATTATTCATGGATAAAGTGATACAAATTTGACTTTGAGTAAAGCTATAAATGCTTATATTTTGGAATGAATGGAGTATATATTATCCAAAATGGAAAGTTCCAATGCAACAAAAGCCACGAGGTACACACCAACAAAGTTGGTCGAAAGTAATGTTTTACTTGATCACATATCTCACCCAAGTCACAGACAGTGGCAGCGATTATAGCGACTCTGTACCTCAATGGTCGGTATGTTCAGTGTTGTATGGGAAAAACAGTGGCTGGCAACAAGTGGTCGTTGTTGCTTTGTCAAACAGTATATGGATGGTTCTTAATTCTTTGCATCGAGCTACAGTGGACGTGATGGCGACGCCGGCATCCTCTTCCCTATTTGCACGTGATTCAATACCCTAAAATCCTTTTCATTGGGCAGAATGCACCTTGTGATGATTCAATTTTCCTGTTACAATCATGCAAGATGTCTCACCTGAAATTGATACAAGCAAGGTGATATAGCTGCTCATTAATATTGGACACGATAGAGGACCTGTTTGATAGAGATTATGTGGCTGCTTTTCAACTGATTATCGCAGCTTATGTTATAATCTCTAACAGACACTTAAAAGCCATAAGTGATTATGTGCATAATTACATATACTCACTTTTATATTTTGTACTAGCACCCATAAGCTACAAATAGTATCTTTATATCACTTCTCTATTTTCACCACCTATAATGCATATAGATAATCCAAACAGTTCTAACATAAAAAATACATTATATAGATAAGCTAGATAAATAATTTTTATAAGCAATCCAATGTACGAGCTATTTTTTAAATAATCATAATTCCTACCTGAATGACAAGTATATAAAGTTTGTTCTGACCTGTCATTGACACAAGATGGTACTATATATGAAGGGCGCACAAAATATGATTGTACAGTTGGAATTACAATCCTCGCCCTCTCTATCTCATTAAGAATGTTTATCTTAGCGTACATGGCTCTAATTAAGAATCTTTATTGCTCTCTCACTACAAAAAAAAAAAAGAAACTAGACACAGGTAGTGGCTCATCAGTATCGGTTTTATTGGAACCAAACAGATGGTGTTTCAGTACCAAGCCATGTGATAGGACCTGAGGTGTGTCCAATCTTTTGGTGAGGTGATAACTATCGATTTGGTGGAGTCGACCCTTATGATCCGACTACAAACAAACAGATCATGTGCGTCTTAGCAATCACAGAACCAACTTCGAATGGTTATTGATCTCGTTGGACAGCAAGATCAACCTGATCACAAAGATCAATTCCTACAAGCAATCGAAGAACAAGCAAGAACAGGATAGGCAAACTAAAATCTCTCAAAGGTGGGATTCTCAAAAGCTGTCTAACTGGTGGTCGTTGGACACAACTGAAGATCAGAAAGTTTGCATAAGAGCTAAACTATAACAAAAGAAAACTCAAGTATTCTTGGTGGCGGCTGGGACCTTTAAATAGGGTGGAGAACGATCAGGGGTGCTGGGTTGTTCTCAAACCCTAGGACGCGCCTTTAATAGGCTCAACTTGATACACGGGCCATCGGCCCTAGTTAGGTTGATGCAGCACCTTCTGAATTAGAACAACAATTGCCACTGACTCCATTGTGATATGAAGGTGAGGCTGGATCCATTCGAAAGTAGACTTGATGAGTTTTTTAAAATGTACTTAAATATTCTAATTGAATTTTATATGAAGTCATGGCTTTTGTTACAAGTTTGTACTGTTTTGCAGTCCGAATTCTTTATGTGTGAATATTTTTATTGACGTCCTCATCAGAGGATATAATGTCCACATCATCCTCACCCATTGAATTAGAGTCGTCCTTGACTCAAGTTCAGAATGTAAAAGCGCCACTCCAATATGCCTTCGTAAAATCATAAAGGGTAGAGGTCATGGACGTATGTATGTGGTCTCACCATCCTCCCTCACTTGATTTGAAGTCGTCCTCGACTCAAACACAGATTCAAAACCAGCTATGCCACTGTGTCCGGTAGAAATCTCAAAAGGTGGAGGCCACGGGGTATGTATGTGAACTCATTATCCCCTCTCGCTTCTTCTAGAGTCGTCTTCGACTCAAGTTTAGATTGGAGAACCACCACTCTACTGTGCACTCCAAAAATCATAGGAGGTGGCGGCCACAGGGGTATTCTGAAGCGGTCAAGTAGTGCCACAAAGATCTCATCATTCTCTCCTTCTTTACAGCTAGCCATCCTCAGCTTGATCCAGTGGTCGAAAAAATTTCTTGCCGTCATGTTGAAACAGGGGATGAGCATGTAGCTTGGCCACAACAGCAACTTCTTCTCCATGAGCTCTTCTGTTGATAGATCACAAAAGTAGAGAAACTTTGTAAGGCATTGTTACTGTTAGTGCATGCTATTGTTTGATCTTGTTTTTATATTTCAAAAGGGTATTTCAGATTAGTACAAATGACTATTTTACATACTAAGAAATTTCCAATGTCATCGTATTTGACAATAGCATAAAAAACACAATTGCTAAAATGTTGCGAAATGCAATTCTAAATAATCTCTTCTCTAAATAATTTAGGTTACAAGTAGCATTAAATTCAATATAACCAAAAGAAGTTTAAGAAGATATGAGCTCTAACTTTGCATCATTCAAATTAGCGCAATAAAAATGCCTATTCTCCACATGTGTGTACTCAAGAACAATATTTTCTGCTCCATACACTAGTTGTGTTTTCGTGATGAACAAAACTTTGTCACACAACTTGATGCAATCATAGGACAAATGTGCATTACGAAACAAAGCATAAGTCTTGGGAAGCTCAACTAAGCTTTGCAGAATACTAGAATGAACATTGAGCAATTGCAGTTCAGCACAAGCAGCATGAGAGGATCGAGATGTGGTGAGGGACTCACAGTGTGTTTCATTTTTCTTACTCTCCTAGAATATAGTAGACAGCACACAAGCATTATTATCCATTATCTCATCAACTAACTCAACGTCTCCTTCAGTCTTTTTCTCACTCTCCTACACGATGTTAGGCATATGACAAGAAACAGAAGAGTACTCTCTATCTAGTTGTCTGTTTTAATAAGAGATAAATTATCACACAACTTTTCTTTATCACATTTCCTTTGTGACAAAGACACATCAGCAATACATTCCACAATTTTCTGATAGTGATTGTTCATGCTTGTATCTCTAGATGATAAAAGTTAATTTTCAGCAATACAAGCAAGCAAATATAGGTGTGAGAGTGAGTAGTAAGTTTTACAGATGAGCAAAATTTAGATTTCAGAATTGAGACGACTCATAAACCTATTGATTTTATCTTCCCTGCATTCATCTAAGCCACTAAACATGACACAAACCTTAAAGTCATGAAAGTATTCTTTAACAGTCATACTATTTTGCTTCAAGTTGTCTAATTTGGCACGCAAATGATCAGCATAAAATGCAAGAATAAAGACATCTCTAAAATGACATTGAAGCCTTTTCAAGATTCTGGAACTTTATTGTGCCTATAAATATATTTCCATTCAAGCAAAGCACTTTCAGTCAAAGCACTCAAAGCAATGTAAATCTTTTCTTTTTCAGACAAGTCATGTGCATCAAATTCTTTATCTACATTTAGTTCTCAATCAATGTATGCATGAGGATAAAATTTCCCTGCAAAAGAAGGTATTGACGAACTGATGACTTGTAAAATATCATCTTTTATCTCATGTTAAAGCATCTGCACATCTTGGTGAGGGTGTAAACCACTAGCTCCCTTTTTCTTGATTGGCCTATCATGGTTAGTAAATAGCAAAACAAATTGACAACGAGCGAGGTTGTCTAATTTGGTTTCCCTCAAGCTTGCTCAACCAAGTTCTTACATGTTCTTATCAAACCAGCAGGGGTATAGGACAGCGAAATGATTCAATATTTTTTTATGGCTTTTATGTGGACAATGAGAAAATGAATGAAACGATAAACGAGATGGGATAAATCTCACCGAGCAACCTAGGAAGCTGATACCACTTGATAGGGGTTGAGTGCCCTATCTTTCGGTGAGGTGATAACTATCGATTTGGTGTTGTCGACCCTCACGATCCGACTACAAACAAACAGGTCGTGTGCGTCTTAACAATCGCAGAACCAACTCCGAATGGTTATTGACCTCGTTGGACAGTAAGATTAACCTAATCACGAAGATCAATTTCTGCAAGCAATTGAAGAACAAATAAGAACAGGATAGGCAAACTAAAATCTCTCAAAGGTAGGGTTCTCAAAAGCTGTCTAACAGGTGGTCGTTGGACACAACTGAAGATCAGAAAGTTTGCATAAGAGCTAAACTATAACAAAAGAAAACTCAAGTATTCTTGGTGGCGGCTGGGACTTTTAAATAGGGTGGAGAACGACCAGAGGGTGCTGGGGTCATCCTCAAACCTTAGAACGCGCCTTTAATGGGCTCAACTTGATACACGGGCCATCGGCCTTAGTTAGGTTGATGCAGCACCTTCTGAATTAGAACAACAATTGCCACTGACTCGATTGTGATATGAAGGTGAGGCTGGATCCATTCGAAAGTAGACTTGATGAGCTTTCCAAAATGTACTTAAATATCCAAATTGGATTCCATATGATGTCATGGTTTTTGTTGCAAGTTTGTACTGTATTGCAGTCCGAATCCTCCATGTGTAAATATTTCCATTGACGTCCTCATCAGATGATATAATGTCCACATCATCCTCACCCACTTGAATTAGAGTCGTCCTCGACTTAAGTTCAGAATGTAAAAGCACCATTTCAATCTGCCCTCGTGAAATCATAAAAAGTGAAGGCCATGAAGGTATGTATGTGGTCTCATCATCCTCCCCCACTTGATTTGGAGTCGTCCTCGACTCAAGCACAGATTCAAAACCAGCTATGTCACCGTATCCTGTAGAAATCTCAAAAGGTGGAGGCCATGAGGGTATGCATGTGAACTTATTATCCTCCCTTGCTTCTTCTAGAGTCGTCCTCGACTCAAGTTCAGATTGGAGAACCGCCACTCCACTGTGCACTCCAAAAATCATAAGAGGTGGCGGCCACAGTGGTATTCTGAAGCGGTCAAGTAGTGCCACAAAGATCTCATCATTCTCTTCTTCTTTACAGCTAGCCATCCTCAGCTTGATCCAGTGGTCGAAAAAATTTCTTGCCGTCATATTGAAACAGGGGATAAGCACATAGCTTGGCCACAACAGCAACTTTTCCTTCTTCATAAGCTCTCTTGTTGATAGATCACAAAAGTAGAGAAACTTTGTAAGGCATTGTTAGTGTTAGTGCATGCTATTATTTGATCCTGTTTTTGCATTTCAAAAGGGTATTTTAGATTAGTACAAATGACTATTTTAGATACTAAGAAATCTCCAATGGCATCGTATTTGTCAATAGTATAAAAAACACAATTGCTAAAATGTTGCAAAATGCAATTATGAAATAATCTCATCTCTAAATTATTTAGGTTATAAGTAGCATTAAATTCAATATAACCTAAAAAAGTTAAAGAAGATATGAGCTCTAACTTTGCATCATTCAAATCAGCGCAATAAAAATGCTTATTCTCCACATGTGTGTACTCAAGAACAATATTTCTACTCCATACACTAGTTGTGTTTTGGTGATGAACAAAACTTTGTCACACAACTTGATGCAATCATAGGACAAATGTGCATTACGAAACAAAGCATAAGTCTTGGGAGGCTCAACTAAGCTTTGCAGAATATTAGGATGAACATTAGGCAATTGCAGTTCAGCACAAGCAGCATGAGAGGATCGAGATGTGGTGAGAGACTCACACTGTGTTTTTCTTACACTCCTAGAATATAGTAGACAGCACACAGGCATCATTATCCATTATCTCATCAACTAACTCAACATCTCCTTCAGTCTTTTTCTCACTCTCCTGCACGATGTTAGGCATAGGACAAGAAATAGAAGAGTACTCTCTATCTAGTTGTGTTGTTTTAATAAGAGATAAATTATTACACAACTCTTCTTTATCACATTTCTTTTGTGACAAAGACACATTAGCAATACATTTCACAATTTTTTGATGGTGATTGTTTATGCTTGTATCTCTAGATGATAAAAGTTGATTTTGAGCAATACAAGCAAGCAAATATAGGTGTGAGAGTGAGTAGTAAGTTTTAGAGATGAGCAAAATTTGGATTTCAGAATTGAGACCACTCATAAACCTATTGATTTTATCTTCTCTGTATTCATCTAAGCCACCAAACATGACACAAACCTTAAAGTCATGAAAGTATTCTTTAACAGTCATACTATTCTGCTTCAAGTTGTCTAATTTGGCACGCAAATGATCAGCATAAAATGCAAGAATAAAGACATCTCTAAAATGACATTTGAAGTCTTTTCAAGATTCTGGAACTTTATTGTGCCTACAAATATATTTCCATTCAAGCAAAGCACTTTTAGTCAAAACACTCGAGGTAATGTAAATCTTTTCTTTTTTAGACAAGTCATGTGCATCAAATTATTTATCTACATTTAGTTCTCAATCAATGTATGTATGAGGATCAAATTTCCCTGCAAAAGAAGGTATTGACGAACTGATGACTTGCAAAATATCATCTTTTATCTCATGTTGAAGCATCTGCACATCTTGGTGAGGGTGTAAACCACTAGCTCTCTTTTTCTTGATTGTGCCTATCATGGTTAGTAAATAGCAAAACAAATTGACAACGGGCTAGGTTTTGTCTAATTTAGTTTCTCTCAAGCTTGCTCAACCAAGTAGCAGAGGTGATTTGCATCCAACAACGTCAACCTGCGAAGATTGGTGGAGCGATTGCCAAAGACACAAAAACTGTTTGCTGTAGTAATTTATGGAGCTTGGACAATTTCAATTTGTAGCAAAGATTAGCACAATCAAATCAGCTAATACAAAGTTGAATAAGTGTTCAACAATGGTATGGTGCTTGTTCTAGGTTAAACCCTGTTAGAAACGCAAGCCTAGACACAAAGGTAGTTCAACAAATGATACAAATGGCTCAGGACAACAGCAACTAAAACACGCAGCACTTCTCTCTTTTTTTCAATTCTTTGACTTTCTTTTTCTGTGACTTCTCTCTTTTTTTCTTTTTTTCTTTTATTTTCTTTTTCTCTCCCTCTATTTTTTTGTGATGGAATGAAAACAGAGATAAACAAAAGTGCAGTTAGCAGATAGTAGATAGGATATCGCAGATCTCTTTTGCGATTGCCACACGCTCGGGTGGCATTTTATGGCAAGTGTGGATCCGTTGGAAAGATAACGCAGAGATCTTTTTAAGTTGTACAAAAAATGTACCAAACAAACAACAAATTGCGGAGATATGGTTGTTTTCTTTTGCACCAAAATCTGGTAATCGAATCTGTTATTTGCAACAAACTCAAATCTGGATTGATTTCTTCCTTCTATTATAGATTTGAGCCAGGAACGTGACAAGAACTCAAAACTCTAATGGATTAAACGCAAAGACCAGCAACACGACACGATGATGCAACCATGAATTCAACAACGCAAATTACTTAAAATAGTAATGCACAGGCTCAAAGGGCATAGGACAGCGGAATGATTTAATATTTTTTTATGGCTTTTATGTGGACAATAAGAAAATGAATGAAACGATAAACGAGATGAGATAAATCTTAGTTTGTGTCCTTAGTTTATGTTTTAGTTGCTAGATTTCGTGATCTTTTTGTATCCAAGTGTTTTTCTTCATCGTTCATTCACATCAAGATTAGATTTTTTATCGTGTCACATTTGTTAATTGTTTCTTTTGTATTGAAATTTTATCCCACTCACCCACCCCATATTTTGATCACAACCAGATCTACCCTTCATAAATCTACCTCTCCCTATTTATCTGCTACTCAATCATCCACAAAAAGATCCATAAAATTCGCAAACAATTTGAAATTCGAATCTGTTTTCAGCTTTTAAAAAAATTTGATTCAGAGATCCATCATTAAAATAGTCATAACTTTTGTGGACTCCAAATTAGATATATAAGTACTTTTTGGATATCACAAAAAAATTTCCATCCTCTAACGATCCGAGATTGAACAAATTCAGATCAGAAGTTTCTGTTTTCGCACTCCGAAGTTTCAGCATAGATTTAACAGAAATTCAATATTTTCTCCAGACCACTTCTTTCATCGTATTGATCTGAAATTTGGTCGAGTATTATATTTTATCCTTCTGGCTCAGAGAAAAATATCAGAAAAATAAAATAAAAATAAAAAATTTGAAGACCTAGAAGCCGAGAATTAACCTTTGCTGATTTTTGGAGCCTTATTGTTTGTCTTGTGGCTGCCCTTTGATATCTTCATTCATATTCTCGTAACATCTAGATTTTTTATTAGATTGGGCCAGCAAATAGAACATAATACATATAACACTTATTCAACATTACTATCTGTTATAGAATTGTGTTCTATAAATAATTATTTCATCCCTCCATGCTCCACGTATCCATCTCAGATCAGCACTGTATTTGACCTTACAATTGTGGAATTATAACTTTCAGACATCTTCTGCCACTGGTTGCACTATCCTTTGCTTTGCTTTGATAACAACCTTGCAAGAACTCAGTAAGGCATTTCCTTTTGTGGAATTTTCACCACCCATCTCACTGTAGCGTAGGAATAATATTTTGTGTTGTCCATATGCTATTTTTCTAACCATGACAGGAAGAAAAGGAGGTGAATACAATGTGAGTCCTGCTTTGCAAAGAGTCCTTGATAATTTTGATGCAAACTGTAAAAAATGCATTGAGTTTTGGAATAATATGTCGACAAGCCTTAAGAGATGTAATCCACCGCAAAGAGATGTTGCACATAATCAAAAGACGCATGAGGTTCAGACCATTACTACATCCTCTCCTTCCACGAGTAATTATATTCTTTTATCTCCTCTTTTATGTGATGGTTTAGATTCTATTAAATATATTGCTTGAGAAAGAGAGATGGATAATCTATTTGGACAATGCCGTATGAGTGAAAGGAGAAAGCTTTTGAATGTTTTTTGTGCATTAGTTGATCATGCTTTAACTTTGTGGCAATATTTATATATAACAAAAAAATATCCTCAGACATGGAGTGATGCTAAAATTTAAATGAGAGAAATTTTTTTGACACATCTTTTGAATCTATGTCTAGTTGTGATGAACATTTTTTGGAGGAGAAGCTTTCTACTATATGTCCTAGTGCACTTAACATTTTGCAGAAAAGTGAGATCAAAGAAGAAGATGAAAGTGATACAAATGTGATAAAAGAAGAGATATGCAATGTTCCAAGCATAGCCCAAGATAAGAC
>BCLH01000401.1:167400-180079 GCA_001602315.1 Zoysia pacifica
AATATTGTCACCTTTTGTAGATTAATGTTCAATAAGTTTCTTCTCGTTTTCAGCAATACCTTTTGGAGTGTTATGATCAGTCTCGTCTTGAGCTATGCACGGAACATTGTGTATTTCTTCTTTCTCTATGTATGTATCACTTTCATCTTCTTGCTTTATCTCAATTTTCTGCAAAATGTTAGATGCAGTAGGAGGTACAATAGAAAGCTCCTACTCCAAAGAGTGTACATCATAACTAGACATAGGTTCAGAAGATATTTTTAGTTAGATATAAACATTGCCACCAAGTTAAAGCACTATGAACTAATGCACTAGCAACATTCAAAAGCTTTCTCCTTTCACACATACGGCATTATCCAAATAGATTATCCATCTCTCTTTCCCAAGCAATATATTTAATAGAATATAAACCATCATATAAAGGAAGAGATGAAAAAATACAAGTACTCATGGAAGGAGATAATATAGCAATAGTCTGAACCTCATGCGTTTTTTGATCATGTGCTACATCTCTCTAAGATGGATTACATCTCTTAAGGCTTGCCAACATATTGTCCAAAAATTCATTGTGTTTTCTAAATGTTGTATCGATATTACAAGGACTCTTTGCAATGCACTACTTACATTGTATTCACCTCTTTTTCTCTTTGTCATAGTTAGAAAAATAGCATATAGATTGCAAAAAATATTAATCCTGCAACTATAGTGGGATGGGTGGTGAAAATTCCACAAAAGAAAATGTCTAACCGAGCTCTTGCAAGGTTCTTACCAAAGTGAAGCAAAGGTTGGTGCAACCAGTGGCATAAAGGAGAAATCTAGAATCAATGGTGTAGCAATTGCAAGGTCGAAAACAGTGTTGACTAGAGGTGAATATTTTTTTGATATTTTTCTCAGAATCAGTAGCACAAAAGATGGTGCACATCTAAGTTTTAGATCAATATGATGATATATGTGGCCTCGAAAAACTTTTGAATTTTTGTTAATTGTTCTAAAGCTTTAGAACGTGAAAATAGAAACTTCTGATCTGAAATAATTGAATATAGGGACGTCAGAGGTTGGAAATTTTTTTTAGATATCTGAAAAGTACTTTTATGTCTAATTTGGAGTCCAAAATCAAAAGTTATGACTATTTTAATAATGGACATCATATTGCTTAATGGATAATATCTGAAAAGTACTTATATGTCTAATTTGGAGTCCAAAATCAAAAATTATGACTATTTTAATAAAGTTATGACCTTTTTTTAGATATCGACAAACTAATGCCACAATTTATATAATAATAATACATCTAAATTGTGACACTAGCGACAGGAGGACTCAATGGCATATCAAAATATGCAAGAGATAACCTTAATATGGCACTAAGTGCAGGAATTGTTAACTAATCACATCAATTGGCAATAAAAGATGGACATTTATCAATTATACCGATTTTTCACAATTAATCAACATATGAACACGCGGGGCGTTATCCGATGAAATGGAGTGATAAAAACGATACCTCGGTGAAGAACAGTCGAATACTGCCAAAGAGAACGTCGAAAACATGTCCGATTGCGTCTAGACATGCAAGAACGCGAAAGGCACCGGCTAAGAGGAACACGGCGAAGCAAGCACGAGCTACGGCGGCGAGGATGATGCACACAGGGGCGGCAGAGCTCGCCGGCGACGGCACGACTGGGAGGCGGCGCAGGCGATGCGGCAGCGGCGAGGGCAGAACGGGCGTGCACACTCGAAGCAGAAAGGGCGCGAGGGCTGCCCAAGCTGCGGGGGTCCAGGGCAGTGGCGAGCGCGGAGTGCAGAGCGGCGCTGGTATGGTGGCCAGAGGAGTGCGCAAGGGGGTGAGCGGCGCATGGCAGCGTGTCGGCGATGGTGGTCGTCAGCGATGACGGCGAAGCTCACAGTTTTGGAGTGGAAGGGAAACACCCACGTATGATTAGATTAAAACAAATCAACGCCTAGATTTGAACACAATGAAAATGGATGGCCGAGATTTCATCGATCAGAAGGGTCACCAGACTGTCTGGTCCTTAGAGATTGTTCGGTGACTGTAAAAGTCCAGACTGTCTGGTGTCTGCAAAATTCTAGTTCTAAAGAAGCACCCGCTTCATCTTATATTCATCGGACAGTCCGATGAACAAACCGGATTGTCCAGTGTCTGTCCGATTCTGCAAAGTGACTGATCATAAAGTCACCAGACTGTTCGGTGAAGGCGCCGAAATTTCCTGTGACCTCAAGGAATTTCATTCTAGAATTCAACTCCTCACGAAAGAACCAAATAAACACCATACTTGTCTAAAAAGAGAACTCTCAAACACTCCTTTGCAAATAGATAACCCTCGAAGGGTTTATAGTTTTCGCAAATCGCAATAAGATCGAGCAAAGAAATCCAAGCGAAAAAGTACCAAAAAGGGAATGTATGAACCCATGTTCACGGTCTGCATAAGTGGAAATCTTAGAGACCGTTAGACATAAAGTTCAATGGCATGAAGCGCACAATTGCTTTAGTTATCCCTTCTGGGAGTGTGTGAATCCATATGAGCAAAGTAGTCACTTTCTCAGGGATAACACCTCCTCCATGGTTTCTATATGCAATGCATTCTCAACAAGCCAGCTAAATGCAAGAAATTTAAAGCACGCCATATAGATGCAAGCAAATTTAAAGACATTGCATAAATGAAACCTATTCAACACCAAATTTGGCCCATCTCAAGCTTATTTACCATAAGCCCAGCGCTTTGCCTTGAGATAACCAAACCACCTTCTCAAGCACTTCCCCTATGCTTATGGATATCTCAAGATGGTTAGGCATTAACTAATTTTTTTGTTCTTTTCTTTTATCTTTTTACACATGATGCATGATAGTGCAAACATCTAATCCACGAAAGAGTCCTAACTACCATGCAAGACAAAAAAAAGAAACCTAATCTATTATGTACAAAAGAAAACCTCTTTGAGGAGTAGATTGGCGTTGAAGCTCAATCTCATGTGGTGGACTTCTAGAATTTTCAATTTTCTTCACGGTCCACCTCCATTGTCCCTTCACTTTTTCTTGGGAACCCAAGAGAGTTTAGGCTTCCTCTCTCAGTCCACGATCACTTTGGGGACCCAAATCTTCTTGATTGTCCGCTTGTCATTTGGCGGTCCGAGCAGCTTGGCTTTCACCTTTCCATTCTTGGCTCTAAAAAGCTTGTAGTGCATAAGTTAGCGTTAGACATATTCTTGGGCTCGCTCACCTTGGAACAATCCTTGGAGAAGTGTCCATCATGGCAACACTTCTCACAATAATAGTCATCTGCCATAAGCGGGACTATCCAACCGGAGATATTATCTTCGTTGCCAATGATGTTGATAGAGGAAGGATATGATCCTAGGCCCTCGTGGTTGTGGTTGTTGACAAGGTTTCAGCTTAGGATTTCTTTTTGCATTTGTCTTCCTCTAGTAAGCCGCTCGAAAGCATTCATCATGGCTTCTCTCTCCTCCTTGAGCTTTGTGTATTTCTTCAAAATAGATGGCTCAAGAGAAGTACTCTACTCGAAGAGGGTTAGATTACAAGAAGTAGAACCTTCATTTCAATGCTTAGGAGAGGTAAAGAGAGAGTCAAGATTAGGAGCCTCATGAGTGAGAACTAATGCCTTATGCTTTTCATTTAGCTATGCGTGCTTCTCCTTGAGAGACACGTAGAACACCATGAGAGTGCTTTAGAGCATTGAGCTCACACTTAAGCTCCCGAACTTGGAATATCGCTACTTCGTGCTCCGTGCTCACCACCTCAATCTTTTTGTTCTTCTTGATGATAATCTTGTTGGCCTTCTCAAGAAAGAGGACTAGATCGTTGTATCTAGGTCCATCATCCTCATCGTCATTGTCCTGTACTTCATTAAGATCATCATTTTTATTCACATAGCCCTAACAACTTCGAGCCATCAAGCAAAGAGGTAGTGGTGGTAGCTTATTGGTGAAGCTTGTCATAGCAATACCCACAAGCTCTTCTTCATTAGAAGAGGAGGAGTCCGAATCATCACGATCGGTGAGCCACTCACCAACAACGTAAGCTTTGTGCGAGGACTTCCTCTTCTCCTTGCTCTTGCTCTTCCCTTTGACAAAGAACTTTTTCTTGAACTTTTTCTTGGGCTTGCATTCTTCGTAGGTGATAAGCGCATGGGCTCGAGCGCCGTCGCTCAGTACGGCAGCATCCTTGCCGGAATGCCGACCTCGGCCGCAGCAACTGTGCGCCACAGGGCTTGCTTGACAATGGAGATCGCTCGATGACGCGGAGAAGTGTCACTGACTAGAGCTTTACCGAGAGGCATTTCCTCCCCGGCCTTGGAAGCCTGCGGCATGAAGCACTCCTGCGTCGGTGGTCATGACCCAGTGATGTATGAACTCGATGATGGTGGGCTGCGTACCTCTTGCACGGAGCTTGAAGAGGAAGCTCGCTGCCTTGGTCAGCGACGAAATCCAGGCTCTCGAAGCAGAAGGCCTAGCCGGCGATGAACATGGGGACGCGCCACGACCGACCGTCTCGAGCGACGGTGACCATGAAGCTCCCAAAACGAAGATGGAGATCAAAATCTCCCCCACCATGGCAAAGATCGAAGCCATCGACAAAAACAAAGCGCAAACAGACCACAAAGAACCCACTTCTTGGCACACCAACTGTCGGTGGTCTAACCACCGGCACAATAGAATTTATGTATTTGGAGAGGGATTCAGTGCGCTCTTTGAGTTGAGGTGACCTAATCTACGTAAGACTCAAGGGTTTAGCCTGGTTCGGACCACCGCGGAGGTGTAATACTCTACGTCCAGGGAGAGAGTGGATCGTATAAGCTCGAAATAGGGTTACAATGGCGGCAGAGTCCTTGCTCGAGCAAGAACCCTAGCGCGCGTATGTGGGGTGTGTACAATGGCTTAAACAATGAGAACTTGTTGTCTAAGGCCCCTGGTGCCCCCCTTATATAGGGGTTGGACCGGAGTTACAAGGTTTGGAGCCTACGAAACTGAGCGGCCTGACGGATGGGGCGGTGATCATCTGAGAAGTTTATTTTCTAGCATCCTCTTGTGCCAGATCATCTTGGCAGTGTCCTTTATACGTCCTTTGTCTAGCGCTGGGGGACAAAGGTTACTTTACCATTTGCTTTACGCTCTGCTGGCTACTTTTTCTCCCGCTGTACACTGTCAGAAATCTCTGCGCCTGTCGACCATGGTTCATTGCTGGGCTTCCATATTAATCTTGGGCTGTATGTACCCAAGGTATATGATCCCGACAAACGCATAGAAGGTCGAGCAGAGTGCCAGTGACGGGGATTCGACGGCGGCAACCGAAATGGCAGAGATTTGGGGTAACTGGAATTGGAGAGGGAGATAGTACCGGTGAGCTCATTCGAAGTCCTGGGAGGCTATTTATAGTTGGAAGGGTTGCTGGGCTGGATGGTAGCAAAGATGGCAGCTTCAATGCCGGCGGGCACCGTGGTGGCGCGGCAGAGGAGGGGCGCGGCGGTCCTATTGCTGCGAGGTGCGTCCACGAGTGCGTATCCAGCCAAGAGACGGCTGGCGGGGCGCATGCAGTAACGCCAGCAGGCTCATAGCTGTGCGGCCAGTGGCTGCCGGGCAGGTGGTAGCACGCACAAGTGCGTGTCCTCAAGCGAGAGGCAGGGAGGAGAGAGGTTGACAAAGCCTACGCAGTACCGGGCCGGCGTTGGGCCAGGGCAGTGTGGGCGGCGATGGCAGCCCGCATGTGAGAGAAGGTGGGGAAGGCTGGGCCGAAAAGGGGAGGAGAAATGGAAGGCAGCCCACTGTCCAATTTTCAAGATTTGAATATTTCTAGGTTCAGGGAATTAAGTTCAAATTCGAATTTAAATTCGGATAATTCCAAACAAACAGAACCCGAATAGTATGGGAGAAAGGAAAGGCCTAGATTCGGGAGTTTGATTTGATTTGGATTCGAAGGAATTGAATGGATTTGAATTGGATTTAGAATTCATGCAGACATAGGAAAGCAGACAAAAAAAAGGGGTCAAGCACTTGTTCACACTTTCAAATTTTAAAATTTTAAAATTTTCAATTTTGATTGTTTTGATTAAGTGACATTTTTGTCCTTTGAAACCTTTGAAATAGGAATGAAAAGAAAAGATAAGGAGAAGGGAAAAATGTTAGGGTGTTGTTAGCGAAATTTTAAATTTTGTATTTTTAAAATATGCTGAAAATTCAGGACGTCACAATATATATGTGGTACAAATACATTTCAGAAAATCTAATACATGTCTCACCTTTGCGTTCAGACAGTACATTGTCCAATGCATGATCATCTCAAAGTAATATGAAAGACGAAAATAAAAAAGGAAAACAAATGGCAAATAATACTGGTGCAAAATATTGATATCAGTACTGTGTGGTCAACCTATTAAGCACTTGTGTGGACATCTACCATGATGCTGGAGAAAAATACAAGTTGAAGATGGGAAATCGAGGATAGTGACAAAATCATTGGTAAGGTGAGAAATTTTAACGGATTTCTCCTGTGTGGCACAATTTGCAATGGAAAATTTGCGTGCCATATTGATTTATAGTTTCATCTTCATATTTATTTTATTTGCGTTGTCCAGTTTGCGTAAAGGTCACCGTCGAGAGAGATTTCATGGTCATCATCACGTCCTTTTTTTTAGCACAAGCCAGCTATCCTGGATGCTATCTAAGAAGACAACTGGGCCTGGTTCAAAGCCCAAATGGGCATGCAGCCCACATGCTCTTTTTTAGATAATGAAAAATTATAAATAATCCAGCTTGGGTTTTCGAGAAGATTACGGCTATTATTACAAGCACACACCAAACGACAAGTTTAACAAGAGATCACTGCCAATAAAGAGACTTAAACAGTGATTCTATTACTAAATCTCCATCGTAGCTTCGATAGAAGTCAAAGCCGGTAATTTATTTGAGCTTCGATAGAAGTCAAAGCCGGTAATTTATTTGCCATCATCTAAAAAAATTACTAAATCCCCATCTAAAATGCAGCCCACATGCTGCCTGTACCAATTGAGGGAAGTCTCAATTTCCCTACTGGGGAAATATCCCGGCCCAGTGAGACACGCGGGAATGATTCCTAGGAATCGAACCCAGATAAGCTGCCTGGCCAACACCACGTCACCTGAATTTCGCTTGGTTCTCTCATCATGACATGAAACGATTGTCATGAGGTTTTATCTTCATATCATGACTGGAACATGTGGCTGATGTAAATATATAGATTATTATGTAACCAATATGAAAAGTTGTAAAGCGACAAAAGCCCTGAGGTATACACCAAGTTTGCTGAAGGTAACGTTTTAAACCAATCCTCAGAGATAGTGAAAGTGACTTATACGGCAGTCACTGGCATGTTCAGTGACTCTCGCTCATCTTTCTTGAGGACCGCTGGATTGCATTGAAATGAGCACATAAGATAGGAAAATTATTTCCCTGAACAAAGTAAAACAAATAGCTAACATGTGAACTATATTAAACTTTTGTCATCAAACACCCCACTATCACTACCAGAAAAGTGTAAAAAACAAACAGTCATGAAAAATATAATTTTGTATTTTCTTGGCGGTTTTGAACCCTCACAAAATTTCCATTTTCTGGTAGTGTATATCATTGATCGTGGTATTGCTGTGAAATGCACTCCACTAGCACAGAACCAAATTTACATGAGGGTCTAAAAATAAACCTCCATGAAAAAACTTAAACAGTCACCAAATTAATTTCTGACATTTAACTATCACATAAAATCATACTCCTATACGAATTTGCCACCAGAAAAATTCTTTTTTGTCGATCAACCGTCACCACGAAGATTCCTCTACGAGTTACAAACATCACCAAGAAATATGTCAAGTCGGCTAATTCAAAGTTTTCTCTACAATTGTCGTGACTTGTAGACATCTTTTCATGGCAAATAAGATACATGGGCACTAGGGAAAAAGTTGTCTTTTGTAGGAACTAATTTCTCTAAAACATCAACTTAAACCAGGATCTACACCTAGCTCATACATAATCACGAAGAGAGAGTTGGAAAAAGTGGTATACCATCTCCAAAAGAAACCATTAAGGCCAACAAAGTCCCGTGAATGCATGATTCAGGCGTGGTGGCAGATCTCGTGGGGTAGCAGCAACTTTCAGGCGCCATCTACAATGGCCCAGCACAGAAGTTGACGTTGTTGTCCTGCAAGCGGCAAAGGCGGCCTTCCCCTCTTTAGCAATGCCCTGATGATCGGTTAGGGTTAAGGGAATGTCAGGGAGAGGCAAATCTCTAGCAGTCGTTGGACTACCAGAGGCATTGGGTCACCCTTCTTTTTATGGCGCAGCTGCGAGAGGGGGACGCAACCAATGGAGTGGATTGCGCCTCGCATAGGTTTCCTTAGTTGATTGGCTTCATTTCCTTTCATAAGCATTCATTTCATTTACATTCCTTTATTTGCACAAGAATCAAACCTGACGATCACATTCTAACATATTTCAATACAAAAGTACAAAGTAATTGTAAAATTGTGGTGTTATGATAAATAGAAAAATAGTTGAGGTTTTGCTAAATTAACTTGAAATTAAATGTCTCTGATTTACATTTTTTAATCCAAAACTCTTAATCCATCCATAACTCTGAATTCATGAATCTAAGAAGGTACGAGCAGCTCAAATAAGTCTATGTATTTGCTACATCTAGAGTGACCCAGAGGTTCGTCCTGCACGGGATTCCATGTATACAGGCCCAGCCGTGCAAATGTAGGCTCGTCCTAAGCTACTACTAAAACAGTTTCATGTTTTAATCAATGTAAATTACTTTGTTTGTACATGCAAGTGTGCAGGAGTAACCAAGATGTTTTATAGATTGAGACAGTTTCTCATGAGTTTATGTTAACCACTTTTTAAATATTTAAATTAGTAGATAAATTTATAAATTTCATTTTATCTGTGACCTTTGAAAATTTTTAGATACAGAATTTTTTTTCCTTGATCCTAAATATCCTCGTTCATACTCTTATATGATGTGACGCAGATGCTTAGTTGTCAGCAGTTCACAAGCTGTAACTGAGAGATGACAAGACTACAGGGGAGCACGCTTAAATGAATTCATTAACGTTAACATCATGTAAACAAACATAACATGTTCAGAAAATAGAGGGACAAGAGCAGCATATACATTTATATGCACCAGCTGCAGCAACAAATTCGAGAAAATTGTGCATGGGCTAAGCAAGCACGACACACACCATTCTCAGAGATTGAGATGCAAAATAATTAAATGAATTTTGTGAACTAAGGGATCACGACAAAGAACCATCATCCTCAATGCCTTTCATGACGACGGAGCACAAGACCTGTTTCGAGATATGGGTGTCCAGCTCCTTTGACACCTCTGCCAGCCGCAGGTCGAAGTTGCTTCTGTACCTCTGAGGCTTTGGGGACGGTGATCCTGAGAACCGTCTCCGGGGGCTCGAGATCCTTGTGGTTGGGGACCCTGATAGCCAGCTCTTGGTCAATACTGGCACTGGCACTGGCACGATCTCTTTCCCCGTAGTGATGTGCCTCCTCTCCTGGTTCAATGGGCCTCGCTTTGTCTCCAGTGGCAACGGTTTCATTGGTGTTGTTGGCAACTTCTGCCTGATTCTGTCACGGGCATGTTCAGCAGCTTCCATTGCTTTCTCTTTGCTCATCTTAATCAACGTCCATGGGTTGATCTTGATGTCACTCTTCCTTTTCGAAGCATCAGGATGATCACGCTCAATCCTGATCGATAGCTTTCGAGCACTCTGTCATGTTCCAAATGAGCTTTACATTAGTAAAAAGTCCAGTAATTGGTATTAGTGCAGCAGTAACAAATTTGCCAACTTTATCTTTCTTACGTCATTCGCATCATCTTTCCTGCAAAACATACTTGAGAGAAAAGATGGCCTTTCTGGAGAGTCAAAGTCGATACTCTCATCTGAGTCAGAATCTTCAAATGGATCAAATGCTTGTCCAGCCTCTCTCATAGCAAGGATATAGTCATAAGTCCTCATTCCCTGCAGAAATATGTTACATTTTGAACCTGAAGTAAATTAATCTATTCTACAAATCAGTGCTACTGTTGACATTCATCACAAACACTGCAGCATCAGCAATGATTACCCAACAGATACAGGAGTGACACATGTAACACACCTTTCTTATAAGCACGATGTGGAAGAAGAAGAGCTGACCCAGGGCTGCAGTACTGTATAATGTGAAAATGACAAAAGCCATCTGTTGCAGAAAAAAAATCAATCAGAATAATAACTGTGGAACGTGCTAAATACATCAGTCGTCTATTTAAATGTTCAGTGCTCATCATCACTTACAGATAATGCCGCATGAGCCCCTTTTGGGAGCCTAATGTGAAGCCTATGCTCCATTTCAATTTTAACACCTTTGCTGTCAACAAAGCAGCGAACAAAGATTGCAATCGCGGTTCCTCCCTCTATAACAAGCTGATAAAGTAGTTCAACGGGAGCTAATTAGTACTTGATGAATTCAAGAAATTCATTGGCAGAAAAGTAGAACAAAGAAAGTATGGCACACACCATTAACAGAACAAAGAACATGAGAAGGATAAATGTTGCATAGCTCCTCCGCCCAATGCAATTGTTCAACCACTGTAAAATAAAGCAAAATACATCAATTTATGGGGTGCAGATCAAGCACTACATTGAATAAAGAGTAAACAATCAGGCGTTTATTTTTCTTAATTGGTATACTAAATTTCTATATTTACCTTGCAGTGATGATCAAATCCATCAACACAGCGGTCACAAGTCTTGCAGTGCTTGCTACGCAGTTTCACCTACAGAATAATCTCAGTTGGATTTAGAATTTTATATTGCTGAATCATAATCTTTCATATCCTATACTGCAGAATTTGGACGTACTGATTCAACTCACTAGATACTTCTATCAGGTACTTGAATTTATGAAACAAGTCCATTCACATTAACTTCATGGTTTCTTTCAAGTCGAACAGAGATTCACACAAAAGTAAAATTGTGGAACAGAGGAAAGGAATTGAATACCTCACAATCACAGACGGGGCAGTACGAGATGTCGTGCCCGTCACCGGTGGCGCATGGTGAGACGATGTCATCAAGACTGGTGAATGCAAAGGGCAGCATTGGATCGAGCTGGACGCTGGTGTTCCACTGCTCGAGGTAGCTCCGCCGCACCCACCGGTTAGTGAACCGCGCCTCCACGCGGCGGAGCAACCGCAGCAAGTACCGCCACAGGATGTACCCGTACCGCAGCCTCGGCAGCCTCCCCTTGCCGCCGCCCCGCGCCAGCTGCCGGCGCCGCTTCGCCTTCTTGGCGTGTGTCCGGTCGGTCGGGTCCAGTGCCGTGCACCGTACGTAGAGTACCGCGGTCGCCGCGGCCTGCCGCCATCAGCGATTCAGCTAGAGTCAGGGTTCAGAGCAGAACGCAGCGCACCCGTGCGGCGCAGGGGTTGCGAGTCTGCGGGCAGGGTCAGAGCCTCATAGGGAGAAGGGGGCGGGGGGCGTACCGTGAATGAGAATGCGGCGAGGAGGATGTTTCCGGTTATAGTGTTGCCGAGGTAGGGCCCGATTACGATGTAGAATGCGGCGACGAGGAGCGAGAACACGGCCACCCCGACCAGCTGCATAACCGGAAGAGACCTGAGCTCTCAGAACGAACAGGACGGAAAAGAGCTCGCCAAGGGGTTTACGCGGACGGACCTGGAGCGGGTGGAGTGGTAGCTGCCATCCGTGCCGCCGGCTCCACGCCGGCGCCGTCATGCTGTCTCTGTCGCCGCAGCGCCGCATCGGTGGTGAGATCTGTGGATGCGCCGCTCTGCTTCGCCCCTGGCTCGGGTCCTCTGCTTATTCAACCGGCGCTCTCTCGTCTCGTCTTGTCTCGTGCGTGTGGGCCCGTGAACTCTGACTAACGCCTGGGGCCGGGCGCCGCCTGCAGCAACGGTCGGCTCTATCGCAGCAACGTCTTTCCTTTTTGCATCTCGCGTTCCGTGGCTTCGAAATTCAAATCAGCCACCCGCGTACGCGGACTGATCTGGGCCGTCGGATGGTTCAGATTCTCATGTGACCGTCGCTGTGGATGGGAAACAGTAAGGGCTCCTTGGAAAGTAAGATTCTCAAAATTTAGGAATTGAAATAACACAAATTAAAGTTGGACATAATTTTCAATCTTTTGGAATAAAAAACACAGAAATTACTTTCGAAAGGTGTTTGGTATTGCAGGACAGCACAGAAATTTCACAAATAAACACAACATTTAGGAAAAAATTACGTTATTCCAAAGGGGACCTAAGATCTTTTATACACTATACTAGTTCCTTAAGCCGGACAATGATGCCAAAGTTTGCTTAACTTCTCCTAAATATAACTCTTTTTTTGTTATTAATAGAACAACATCTTAAGAAGCATGTGTCAAATTTACAAAATAATACTCTCTATGTAAAAATTATAACTCATTCTGATCTTCTCAAGTTTTACTTAAATTATAAGTAATTCTCACATCTCAATACACTTATAAGTAATTCTCATTTCCTCGATACAACTTTCTCTTTTTTTTCTATTTTTTTCTCATTTTCAGAACATCTCACATTTTTCATTCTTCTTAATTCTTATTTCCAGACTAGAACAACTTATAAAATGGG
>BCLH01000402.1:38999-56432 GCA_001602315.1 Zoysia pacifica
CGGATGAACCAGTGCATTTTATGCACTTGCGGGTCCAGTTTTCACGTCGGTTTTTTAATGTGGGCAAAACATGGTATACATACCCAAACTTGTTTTTTAGGTGTAATCGGGTGGATGGACCGGTGCATTTAATGCACCTATGAGGCCCGTTTTCGCGTCAGTTTTGAAGGTGCCCAAAACGTGAAATACATACCGAAACTTGGTTTTTGGGTGCTATGGAGTGGATTGGACTGTTTGTCGCTAAATGCAACTTTCATAATCGTTGTGCCTCAAATTTTGATTGTGACCAAAACATGATATACATACCCAAACTTGGTTTTTGGGTGTAATGAAGTGGATTGGACATGTTTGGCACAAAAACAAAATTTTCAAAATCGGCGCACAAACCGGGCATTTAATGCACCTGTGATGCATGTTTTCATGCCGTTTTTTAAGATGGCCAAAAGAAGATTTACATGCCCAAACTTGGTTTTTGGGTGCAATGGAGTGGATTGGATGTGGTTGTCGTGAAAACACATTTTTCATAATCGGCGCATGAACCAGGGCATCGAATGCTCCAGCGGGTCTTGTTTTCTCGACGGTTTTTTAAGGCGGCCAAAACATGATATACCTACCCAAACATGGTTTTTGCGTGTAATAGAGTGGATGGACATATTTCGTGCGAAAACACAACTTTGATAATCAGCGTCGAACCGATGCATTTAATGCACCTATGAGGCCCGTTTTCGCACTGGTTTTGAAGGTGATCAAAATATTATATACAATCTCAAACTTTGTTTTTGGGTGGAATGGAGTGGATTGGACATATTTATCGCGAAAGCACAACTTTCATAACCAACGCCGACTCTGTGCATTTAATGCACCTATGGGGCCCGTTTTCGCGCTGATTTTTTATGGTGACCAAAAAATGATATACATACCCAAACTTTCATAATCGTTTTCGCGTCGATTTTTGAAGGGTTCCAAAACGTGATATAGATAGACAAACTTGATTTTTGGGTGCAATGAATGGATTGGACATGTCTGTCGTGAAATCACAACATTCATAAGCGGCGTCGAACCGGTCCATTTAATGCACCTGTGAGGTCCGTTTTCGTGTCGATTATTTAAGGTGACCAAAACATGATATACATAACCAAACTTAGTTTTTGGGTGCAATGGAGTGGACTGGATAAATTTTTCGCGAAAACACAGCTTTCATAATCGGCCTCAGACCAGTGCATTAAATGCATCTATAGGGCTCGTTTTCATGTCGGTTTTTGAAGGTGGCCAAAACATGATATAAATACCCAAACTTGGATTTTGGGTGCAGTGGAGTGGATTGGACATGTTTGTCGCGAAAACATAACTTTCATAATCGGCACAAGAACCGGTGCGTTTAACGCACCTGTGGCGCCCGTTTTCACGTCGGATTTTTGAAGGTGACGAAAACATGATATACATAGCCAAACTTTTTGAAGGGATTGCACATGTTTGTCGCGAAAACACAACTTTTATAATCGACGCACGAACCGGTGCTTTTAATGCACCTGTGGGGCCTGTTTTCGCGCTGTTTTTTGAAGGTGACGAAAACAAGATATACATCGCCAAACTTGATTTTCTAGTGCAATGGTGTGGATTTGACATGGTTGTCAGGAAAACTCAACTTTCATAATCGACGCACGAGCCGGGGCATTTAATGCACCTGTAGGGCCTATTTTCAAGTCGATTTTTTAAGGTGGCCAAAATATGATATACATTCCCAAACATGGTTTTTGGGTCCAATGGAGTGGATTGGACACGTTTGGCACAAAAATACAATTTTCATAATCGACGCTCGAACCGGTGCATATTTAATTCACATACGGGTCTTGTTTTCGTTCCAGTTTTTAAGGTGACCAAAACGTGATATACATAGGCCAACATAGTTTTCGGGTGCAGTGTAGTGGAATAGACATAGTTGTCACGAAAACAAAACTTTCATAATCGACGCACGAATCGGGCCATTTAATGCACCTGTGGGGCCTGTTTTTACGCCGAACAAAGTTTTTGAAAGTGACCAATACGTGATATACATAGCCAAACTTGCTTATTGGGTGCAATGGAGTGGATTGGACATGTTTGTCCCGAAAATACACTTCTATAATCGGCGCCGAACCGGTGCATTTAATGCACCTGTGGGGTCTGTCTTCGCGTCGGTTTTTTAAGGTGACCAAAACTTGATATACAAAGACAAACTTGGTTTTTGGGTGCAACGGAGTGGATTGCATATGTTTGTCGCGAAAACACAACTTTCATAATCGACGCTGAACAAGTGCATTTAATGCACCTGTGGGGCCTGTTTTTGCGCCGCTTTTTGATGGTGACCAAAACATGATATACATTGCCAAATTTGGTTTTCAGGTGCAATGGAGTGGATTAGACATGGTTATCACGAAAACTCAACTTTCATAATCGACGCACGAACCGGAACATTTAATGCACCTGTGCGGCCTTTTTTCACTTCGGTTTCTGAAGGGGGCCAAAACATGATATACATACCCAAACTTCATTTTTTGGTGTAATGGAATTGATTGGATATGTTTCACACAAAAACGCAACTTTCATAATTGGCGCCAAACCTGTGCATTTAATACACCTGTGGGGCCTATTTTCGCGCCTGTTTTTTAAAGTGACCAAAACTTGATACACATACCAAAACTTGATTGGACATGTTTGTCGTGAAAACACAACTTTCATAATCAGCGCCGAACCTGTGCGTTTAATGCACCCGTTGATAGGACTTGAGGTGCCCGATATTTCGGTGAGATGATAACTATCGATTTGGTGGAGTCGACCCTCACGATCCGACTACAAACAAACGGGTCGAGTGCGCCTTAGTAATGGCTGAACCAACTTTGAATGGTTATTGACCATGCTGGACAGCAAGATCAACCTGATCACAAAGATCAATTCCTGCAAACAATCGAGGAACAAGCAAGAACAAGATGTGGCAAACCAGGAATCTCTCACAATATGGGGTTCTTAAAGCTGTCGTTGAACACAACTGAAGATCAAAAAGTTTGCATAAGAGCTAAACTATAACAAAAGAAAATCACTGTGTTTTGGTGGCGGCTGGAGCCTTTAAATAGGAGAAAGGATGACTACAGGGGTTCTGAGGTCACCCTCAAACCCTAGGACGCGCCTCTAATGGGCTCAACTTGATACACGGGCCAACGGCCCCAGTTTAGGTGACGTAGCACCTTCTGTTTTTAAATGACGATTGGCTCTAACTCTGATATGGTATGAAGATGAGGCTGGATCCGTTGGAAAGTAGACGTGAGGAGCTTTCCAACAAGTACTTAACAATCAAAATTAGAGTTTGTTTGAAGTCGTGGTAGTCGTCACAAACTGGTGCTGTTCAGGAGTTCGAGACCTTCCGGCAGGAGTTCCCTTGCATTTGGGTCCTCTCCATTATTCATAAGCAGAATTACATAATTGATCCAATGTGCACGGGCTCGAGTGATTGGTCCATCAATGGTTGGAATGGAAGTTGTGGTGTCCTCATCATCCTCCCCTTCTTGAATTGGATTCGTCCTCGACGAAATGGCTTTTTCATCACCTACATATGGCTTTAAATCTGCAACATTGAAAGTAGAAGAATCACCATATTCGGCAGGTAGATCAACTTTATAAGCATTATCATTAATTTTACACAATATTCTGAATGGACCATCAGCACGAGGCATCAACTTAGACTTGCGCAAATTAGGAAAACGATCCTTTCTTAAGTGTAGCCAAACCAAATCACAGGTTCAAAAGTAATGAGTTTCCTTCCTTCACTACCAGCAACCTCATTCTTTGCATTTGTGTGTGCAATGTTCTATTTTGTTTGCTCATGTATTTTCAGAATGAATTGGGCACGTTTCTCGGCATCAAAATTAACTTTACCAAAAGGTGGAATAGATATCAAATCAATTGGTGCCGGAGAAATAAAACCATATCCAATTTGAAAAGGGCACATGTGTGTGGTAGCGTGTATAGAACGATTGTAGGCAAACTCAACATGAGGTAAACAATCTTCCCAAAGTTTAAGATTTGTTTTCAAAACAGGCCTAAGCATGGTAGATAAAGTTCTATTAACTACCTCAGTTTGACCATCAGTTTGGAGATGACGTGTGGTGCTGAAAAGTAATTTTGTCCCCATTTTGTTCCATAGAGTTCTTCAAAAGTGGCTAAGAAATTTTGTATCACTATCTGAAACTATTGTTTTTGGCACCCCATGTAAGCGACCAACTTCGCGAAAGAACAAATCAGCACATTAGTCGCATCATCACTCTTGTGACAAGAAACGAAGTGAGCCATTTTGGAGAATCTATGAACAACTACAAAGATGCTGTCCCTCCCCTTCTTAGTTCTAGGCCGTCCTAAAATGAAATCCATTGAAATATCCTCCCAAGGAGCAGTAGGGATGGGAAGAGGACTGCACAAACCATGGGGGTTGATTCGTGACTTTGCTTTGTGACAGGCAGTACAGCGAGCGATAAATCTTTCCACATCACGTCGCATCTTCGGCCAAAAGAAATGATCTGCATGGATGTCCTCCGTCTTCTTAACACCAAAATGTCCCATGAGTCCACCTCCATGTGCTTCCTGTAACAGCAGAAGACGAATCGAACTAGCTGGAATGCATAACTTGTTAGCACGGAACAAAAATCCATCATCCATAAAGTATTTTCCCCATGTTCTGCCCTCTTTGCAATTCAAAATAATGTCTTTGAAATCAGGGTCAAGACAATACTGGTCCTTCATAGTTTGCAGTCCAAAAATTTCAAAATCCAATTGTGAGACCATAGTGTAGCGACGAGATAAAGCATCAACAATGACATTTTCTTTCCCTTATGTTTGATAACATAAGGAAAAGACTCAATGAATTCCACCCATTTACCATGCCTATGATTCAGATTTGATTGGTTACGAATGTGTTTCAAAGATTCATGATCTGAATGAATAATGAATTCCCAAGGCCACAAGTAGTGCTGCCATGTTTGAAGAGTTCAAACCAGCGCAAAAAGTTCTTTATCATAAGTGGAATAGTTCAAACTGGAGCCGTTTAATTTCTCGCTAAAATATGCTACCTTTTTTCCTTCCTGCAATTAAACACCCCCTAACCCAATTCCACTAGCGTCACATTCCGGCTCAAACATCTTAGTGAAATCTGGGAGCTGAAGTAAGGGTGCATGGGTCAACTTATCTTTTAAAATTAGGAAAGCTTCTTCTTGTGCTGGGCCCTAAGAGAGGGAACACCCTTTTTCGTGAGTTCATTCAACGGAACAGTAATGGTGCTGAAATCATGAACAAACCGACGATAAAATCCAGCAAGTCCAAAGAAACTCCGAATTTGCGTCACAGTGGTGGGAGATGGCTAGCTTTGTATTGCTTCAATCTTGGTGCCATCCACTTCAATACTCTGTGATGTAACATAATAGCCAAGGAAAGAAGCACGGTCTGTGTAGAAGCTACACTTAGCCAAGTTCTCAAAAAGACGTGCAGTTCGCAAAGCATCAAATACAGCATGCAAATGGTACAAATGGTCCTCCAAACACTTGCTATAGATCAGAATATCATCAAAATAAACAACCACAAACTTGCCTATAAAAGCCCGCAAAACTTCGTTCATTAATCTCATGAAAGTGCTGGGAGCATTAGTCAATCCAAAAGGCATGACCAACCATTCATATAAACCAAATTTTGTTTTAAAGTCTGTTTTCCATTAATCCCCCAACTTCTTGCGATGTTTTCACGACACACATGTTCAATCCACCCCATTGCACCTGAAAACCAAGTTTGACTATGTATATCATGTTCTGTCACCTTCAAAAAATGACGCGAAAACAGGCCCCACAGGTGTTTTAAATGCACCGATTTATGCACCGATTATGAAAGTTGTGTTTTCGTCACAAACATGTCCAATCCACGCCATTTCACCCAAAACCCAAGTTTGGGTACGTATATCATGTTTTCATCACCTTTAAAACCGGCGCGAAAACGAGCGCCACAGGTGCATTAAATGCACAGGTGGTATGGCAAGGGCTGATCCCGATCTTTCGATGAGAGGACGATAGCTTTGATTTGGGGTGGATTCGACGTTGGCTGTCCGACTACAACAACCAACAGGGTTGCTGCGCCTTAGCAACAGGTACACCGGCTCCGATTTGTTGTTGTTCTTGCTGTGCCAAGAACAACCCTGAACCTGCGAGCAATCGAGAACAAGCAAGAACAAGATGAACAGGTAGACAACTCACAGATCTGGATATAGTCACGAAATTGGGGTTCTGAATCAAGCAAATCGGGTGGTCTCGTCGACACACGCGTTTACAAGGAAGTAGCTAAGGCTAAACTTGCATCTGAACAAAACACACCCTCAAATGACGGCTGCCACAGGTTTATATAGTGGGAAGACGTCCTGGAGGCGTGGAGGGACTCAAACCCTAACTTAGAGAGGGCCCCTAATGGGCTAGACTGGATACAATGGGCCTCAGCCCATGACTGGAGGTCCGAATGCCTTTCTGACGATTCTGATCACGTCTAGAGGAGTTTGAAGCTGAGATTGGACCCATCTGAAAGTAGACTTTGAGATCTTTCCTATGAGTACTCATTTGCCTTCAACAACATCCGGAGTGAAAAGTTATGACCGAAACAATCCAGCCCTGATTGATGGTCCGATCCTGCTTTTGGGTCCTAGTACTCCTCCCATGTTCCTAATCATAACAAAATCACCACAAGGATTTAGTAGTACCCCATTCTGAGAAAAACTACTATAGACAGCGAGAAATGACTTGACCTGATAATTAAGTTGACGCGCTCGAGCTTGTGTCATGGGTCCTTCTTGTGCAATTAGTTTGGTTGTGTCTGTGGAAGTGATGTTCTCATCACAACTATCATAATCGGCGCGGAACCTGAGCATTTATTGCACCTGTGGGCCACTTTTCGCGCCGGTTTTTGAAGACGACAAAAGCATGATATACATACCCAATCTTTATTTTTGGGTCCAATAGAGTGGATGGGACATGTTTTTCGCGAAAACATGACTTTCATAATCGGCGCTGAACCTGAGCATTTAATGCACCTGTGGGGCCCGTTTTCGCGTCGATTTTTGAAGGTGACCAAAACTTGGTATACATGCCAAACATAGTTTTTCGGTGCAGTGGAGTGGATCGGACATGTTTCTCGCGAAAACACTTTCATAATGCGCGCGAAACCTTTGCATTTAATGCACCTGTGGACCCGTTTTCGCGTCGGTTTTTGAAGGTGACCAAGACGTGACACACATGCCGAAACGTGGTTTGTCCGTGCAGTGGTGTGGATCAGACATGTTCGTCACGAAAACACAACTTTTATAATCGGCGCCGAACCTGAGCATTTAACGATCCTCTGGGGCCCGCATTCGCTCCGGTTTGGCGAAGGTGACCAAACCCTGATATACAGACCCAAACTGAGTTTTTGGGTGCTGGTGAGTGGATCAGACATGTTTCTTGAGAAAACACAACTTTCATAATCGGCGCCCCTGTGGGGCCCTTTTTGCGTCGGTTTGTCGAAGGTGACCAAAATATGATATACATACCGAAACATGGTTTTTGGGTGCAGCGGAGTAGATTCGACATGTTTCTCGCGAAAACACAACTTTCATAAACTGGGCGGAACTATAGCATTTAATGCACCTGTGGGGATCGCTTTCGCGTCGGTTGTTGAAGGTGACCAAAACATGATATATACACCCAAATTTGGTTTTTGGGCGTAGTGGAGTGGATCGGACATGTTTCTCAAGAAAACACGACTTTCATAATCGGCGCCGAACCTGAGCATTTAATGCCCCTGTGGGGCCTGTTTTCGCGTCAGTTTTGCGAAGGTGACCAAAATATGATATACATACCCAAACATGGTTTTTGGGTGCAGCGGTGTGGATCAGACATGTTTCTCGCGAAAACACAACTTTCATAATCGGCGCCGTATCTGAGCATTTAATGCACCTGAGGCTCCGTTTTCGCGTCGGTTTTTGAAGATGACCAAAACATGATATACAGGCCCAAACATGGTTTTTGGGTGCAGCGGAGTCGATCAGAAATGTTTCCCATGAAAACACAACTTTGATAATCGGCGTCGAACCTGAGAATTTAATGCACCTGTGGGCCCGCTTTCGCGACGGTTTTTGAAGGTGACAAAAACATGACATACATGCCCAAACTTGGTTTTTGGGTGCAGGGAGTCGATCGAACATGTTTCTCGCGAAAGCACAACATTCAAAAGGGGCGCCGAACCTGAGCATTTTATGCCCCTGTGGCGCCTGTTTTCGCGCCGGTTTGGAAAACGTGACCAAAACATGATATGCATACCCAAACTATGTTTTTGGGTGCAGTGGAGTGGATCGAATATGTTTCTCGCGAAAACACTTTCATAATCGGCGCGGAAGCGTGCATTTAAGGCACCTGTGGCTCTGTTTTCCCGTCGGTTTTTGAAGGTGACAAAAACATGACATACATGCCCAAACTTGGTTTTTGGGTGCAGGGAGTCGATCGAACATGTTTCTCGCGAAAGCACAACTTTCAAAAGGGGCGCCGAACCTGAGCATTTTATGCCCCTGTGGCGCCTGTTTTCGCGCCGGTTTGGAAAACGTGACCAAAACATGATATGCATACCCAAACTATGTTTTTGGGTGCAGTGGAGTGGATCGAATATGTTTCTCGCGAAAACACTTTCATAATTGGCGCGGAAGCCGTGCATTTAAGGCACCTGTGGCTCCGTTTTCCCGTCGGTTTTTGAAGGTGACCAAAACTTGATATACATACCAAAACTTTCTTTTTGGGTGCAATAGAGTGGATGGAACTTGTTTCTCGCGAAAACACAACTTTCAAAATTGGCGCGGAACCTGTGTATTTAATACACCTGTGGGGCCCGTATTCGCGGCGGTTTTTAAGGTTACAAAAACATGATATACACACGCAAACTTGGTTTTTGGAGGCACTGGAGTGGATTGGACAAGTTTTTCAGGAAAACAGAACTTTCATAATCGAAGTCGAACCGGTGCATTTCAAGCACCTGAGGGGCTCGTTTTCGCGTCAATTTTCGAAGGTGATCAAAACATGATATACATACCCAGATTTTGTTTTTGGGTGCAATAGAGTAGATTGGACATGTTTTCACGAAAACACAACGCTCATAATCGGCGTCGAACCTAACCATTTAATGCACCTCTGGGGCCCATTTTCGCGCCGATTTCTGAAGGTCACCAAAACATGATATACATACCCAAACTTAGTTTTTGGGTGCAGTAGAGTGGATGGGACATGTTTCTTGCGACAACACAACTTTCATAATCGGCGTCGAACCTGAGCATTTAATTCCCCTGTGGGGCCCGTTTTCGCGACGGTTTGGCAAAGGTGACCAAATATGATATACATACCCAAACATGGTTTTTGGGTGCAGGGAGTGGATCAGACATGTTTTTTGAGAAAACACAACTTTCATAATCGGCGCCGAACCTGAGCATTTAATCTACCACTGGGGCTCGCTTTCACGCCGGTTGTTGATGGTGACCAAAACAAGATATACATACCCAATCTTGGTTTTTTGGTGCAGTGAAGTGGATCGGACATGTTTCTCGCGAAAACACGACTTTCATAATCGGTGCGGAACCTGTTCATTTAACGCTCCTGTGGCTCCGTCTTCGCGTCGGTTTTTGAAGGTGACGAAAACTTTATATACATATCAAAACTTTGTTTTTGGGTGCAATAAAGTGGATTGAACATGTTTCTCACGAAAACACAACTTTCAAAATCGGTGCGAAACCTGTGCATTTAATGCACCTGTGGGGCATGTTTTCGCGGCGGTTTTTTAAGGTTACAAAAACATGATATACATACGAAAACTTGGTTTTTGGGTGCAATGGAGTGGATTGGACTTGTTTTTCTAGAAAACAGAACTTTCATAATCGATGTCGAACCGGTGCATTTCAAGCACCCAGGGGGCTCGTTTTCGCGTCGGTTTTTGAAGTTGACCAAAACTTGATATACATACCTAGATTTTGTTTTTGGGTGCAATAGAGTAGATTGGACATGTTTTTCACGAAAACACAACGCTCATAATCGGCGCCGAACATGAGCATTTATTGCCCCTGTGGGGCCCGTTTTGCACCAGTTTGGGGAAGGTGACGAAAACATGATATACATATCCAAACTTGGTTTTTGGGTGCACTGGTGTGGATCAGACATGTTTTTCCCGAAAACAGAACTTTCATAATCGGCGCCGAACCTGAGTATTTAATGCATCTGTAGGGCCCGCTTTCGCGCCAGTCGCCGAAGGTGACAAAAACTTGATATACATACCCAAACTGGGTTTTTGGGTGCAGTGGAGTGGCTCAGACATGTTTCTCGCGAAAACACAACTTTCATAAGGGTCGCTGAACATAAGCATTTAATGCCCCTTTTGGGACCCATTTTCGCGCCGGTTGTCGAAGGTGACAAAAACATGATATACATACCCAAACTTAGTTTTTGGGTGCAGTGGCGTGGATCAGGCATGTTTCTCGGGAAAACATAACTTTCATAATCGTTGCCAAACCTGAGCATTTAATGCCCCTGTGAGGCCCGTTTTCGCACCGGTTTGGCGATGGTGACCAAAAGATGATATACATACCCAAACATGGCTTGCATAATCGACACCGAACCTGAGCATTTAATGCACCTATGGGCGCACGCTTTCGCGTCGGTTTGGCGAATGTGACCAAAACAAGATATACTTACCCAAACTTAGTTTTTGGGTGCAGTGGAGTGGATCAGACATGTTTCTCGGGAGAACACAACTTTCATAATCGGCGCCGAACGTGAGCTATACACCTGTGGGGCTTGCTTTCGCGTCGGTTTGGCGAAGGTGACCAAAATATGATATACATACCCAAACTTAGTTTTTGGGTGCGGTGGAGTGGGTCAGGCATGTTTCTCGGGACAACTTAACTTTCATAATCGGCGCCTAACCTGAGCATTTAATGCCTCTGTAGGGCCCGTTTTCGCGCCAGTTTGGCGAAGGTGACCAAAATAAGATATACATACCCAAACTTGGTTTTTGGGTGCAGCGGAGACGATTAGACATGTTCCTCGAGAAAACTCAACTTTTGTAATCGGCGCCGAACCGGAGCATTTAATGCCTCTGTGGGGCCTGTTTTCTCGCCGGTTGGGCGAAGGTGACCAAAATATGACATACATACCCAAACATGGTTTTTGGGTGCGGAGACGATCAGACATGTTCCTCGAGAAAACTCAACTTTCATAATCGGCGCTGAGCCTGAGCATTTAATGCACCTGTGGGGCCCGCTTTCGCGCCGGTTTCTGAAGGTGACCAAAACATGATATACATACCCAAACTTGGTTTTTGGGTGCAGTGAAGTGGATCGGAAATGTTTCTCGCGAAAACACAACTTTCATAATCGGCGCCGAACCTATGCATTTTATGCACCTGTGGGCCCGTTTTTGCGCCAGTTTTTGAAGGTGATGAAAACATGATATACATACCCAAACTTTCTTTTTGGGTCCAATAGAGTGGATGGGACACATTTTTTGCGAAAACATAACTTTCATAATCGTTAATGCACCTGTGGGGCCCCTTTTCGCGTCGGTTTTTGAAGGGGACCAAAACAAGAAATACATGCACAAACTTGGTTTTTGGGTGCAGTGGAGTGGATCTGCGATATTTCTCGCAAAAACACAACATTCATAATCGGCGCCGAACCTGAGCATTTAATGCACCTGTGGGGCCTGTTTTCGCGACGGTTTTTGAAGGTCAGCAAAACATGATATACATACCCAAACTTAGTTTTTGGGTGCAGTGGAGTGGATCAGGCATATTTCTCGGGAAAACACAACTTTCATAATCGACGCCGAACTTGAGCATTTAATGCACCTGTGCTGCCCGTTTTCGTGCCGGTTTGGCGAAGGTGGCCCAAAGATGATATACAAACCCAAACATGGTTTTTGAGTGCAGTGGAGTGGATCAGACATGTTTCTCGCGAAAACACAACTTTCATAGTCGACGCCGAACCTGAGCATTAAAGGCACCGTGGGGCCCGCTTTCGCGTCGGTTTTTGAAGGTGACAAAAACATTACATACATACCTAAACTTGATTTTTGGGTGCAGTGAAGTGGATCGGAAATGTTTCTCGCGAAAACACAACTTTCATAATGGATGCCAAAGCTGAGCATTTAATGCACCTGTGTGCCTGCTTTCGCGACGGTTGTTGAAGGTGACCAAAACGTGATATACATACCCAAACTTGGTTTTTGGGTGCAATGGAGTGGATCGGAAATGTTTCTCGCGAAAACACAACATTCATAATCGGCGCCGAACCTATGCATTTTATGCACCTGTGGGCCCTTTTTGCGCCAGTTTTTGAAGGTGACGAAAACATGATATACATACTCAAACTTTCTTTTTGGGTCTAATAGAGTGGATGGGACACTTTTTTGCGAAAACATAACTTTCATAATCGTTAATGCTCCTGTGGGGCCCGTTTTTGCGTCGGTTTTTGAAGGGGACCAAAACAAGAAATACATGCACAAACTTGGTTTTCGGGTGCAGTGGAGTGGATCTGCGATGTTTCTCACAAAAACACAACATTCATAATCGGCGCCGAACCTGAGCATTTAATGCACCTGTGGGGCCTGTTTTCGCGCCAGTTTTTGAAGGTCAGCAAAACATGATATACATACCCAAATTTAGTTTTTGGGTGCAGTGGAGTGGATCAGGCATATTTCTCGGGAAAACACAACATTCATAATCGGCGCCAAACTTGAGCATTTAATGCACCTGTGCTGCCCGTTTTCGCGCCGGTTTGGCGAAGGTGGCCCAAAGATGATATACAAACCCAAACATGGTTTTTGAGTGCAGTGGAGTGGATCAGACATGTTTCTCGCGAAAACACAACTTTCATAGTCGACGCCAAACCTGAGCATTAAATGCACCGTGGGGTCGCTTTCGCGTCGGTTTTTGAAGGTGACCAAAACATGACATACATACCTAAACTTGATTTTTGGGTGTGGTGAAGTGGATCAGAAATGTTTCTCGCGAAAACACAACTTTCATAATGGACGCCGATGCTGAGCATTTAATGCACCTGTGTGCCTGCTTTCGCGACGGTTTTTGAAGGTGACAAAAACATGATATACATACCCAAACTTTCTTTTTGGGTGCAGTGGAGTGGATCTGACATGTTTCTCGAGAAAACACAACTTTCTTAATCGGCGCCGAACCTAAGCATTTAATGCACCTGTGGGGCCCGCTTTCGCGCCGGTTGTTGAACGGGACCGAAACATGAAATACATGCCCAAACTTGGTTTTTGGGTGCAGTGGAGTGGATCCGACATGTTTCTCGCGAAAACACAACTTTCAAAATCGGTGCGGAACCTGTGCATTTAATGCACCTGTGGGGCCCGTTTTCGCAGCGGTTTTTTAAGGTTACAAAAACATGATATACATACGCAAACTTAGTTTTTGGGTGCAATGGAGTGGATTGGACATGTTTTTCAGGAAAACAGTACTTTCATAATCGACGTCGAACCGGTGCATTTCAAGCACCTGAGGGGCTCGTTTTCGCGTCAATTTTTGATGGTGACCAAAACTAGATATGCATACCCAGATTTTGTTTTTGGGTGCAATGAAGTGGACGGGACATGTTTTTCACGAAAATACAACTTTCATAATCGGCGCCGAACCTGAGCATTTAATGCACCTGTGGGGCCCGTTTTCGCGCCGGTTTTTGAAGGTGACCAAAACATGATATACATACCCAAACTTAGTTTTTGGGTGCAGGGGAGTGGATCAGACATGTTTCTCGCGAAAAAACAACTTTCATCATTCACGCCGAACCTGAGCATTTAATGCCCCTGTGGGCCTACTTTTGCGACGGTTTCTGAAGGTGACCAAAACATGATATACATTCCGCAACTTGGTTTTTGGGTGCAGTGGTGTCGATTGGACATGTTTCTCGCGAAAACACAACTTTCATAATCTGTGCCGAACGTGTGCATTTAATGCACCTGTGGGCCCGTTTTCGCGACGGTTTTTGAAGGTGACAAAAACATGATATACATTCCGAAACTTGGTTTTTGGGTGCAGTGGAGTCGATTGGACATGTTTCTCGTGAAAACACAACTTTCATAATCGGCGCCGATCGTGTGCATTTAATGCACCTGTTGGCCTGTTTTCGCGCCGGTTTTTGAAGGCGACAAAAACATGCTATACATACCTAAACCTTATTTTTGGGTGCAGTGGAGTGGATCTGACATGTTTCTCGGGAAAAGACAACTTTCTTAATCGGCGCCGAACCTAAGCATTTAATGCACCTGTGGGGCCCGCTTTCGCGCCGGTTGTTGAACGGGACCGAAACATGAAATACATGCCCAAACTTGGTTTTTGGGTGCAGTGGAGTGGATCCGACATATTTCTCACGAAAACACAACTTTCAAAATCGGTGCCGAGCTTGAGCATTTAATGCACCTGTGGGGCTCGCTTTCGCGCCGGTTGTTGAAGGTGACCTAAACATGATATACGTACCTAAACTTGGTTTTTGGGTGCAATGGAGTAGATCGGACATGTTTCTCGCAAAAACACTTTCGTAATCGGCGCGAAACCTGTGCATTTAACGCATCCGTGGCTCCGTTTTCGCGTCGGTTTTTGAAGGTGACCAAAACTTGATATACATACCAAAACTTTGTTTTTGGGTGCAATAGAGTGGATTGAACATTTTCTCGCGAAGCCACAACTTTCAAAATCGGTGCGGAACCTGTGCATTTAATGCACCTGTGGGGCCCGTTTTCGCGGCGGTTTGGCGAAGGTGACCAAAATATGATATATATATACGAAAATTTGGTTTTTGGGTGCAGAGGAGTGGATCAGACATGTTTTTTGCGAAAACACAACTTTCATAATCATTGCCGTACCTGAGCATTTAATGCACCTCTAAGGCCCGTTTTTGCATCAGTCGTTGAAGGTGACCAAAACATGATATCCAGACCCAAACTTGGTTTTTGGGTGCAGCGGAGTGGATCAGACATGTTTCTCGGGAAAACACAACTTTCATAATCGGCGCCGAACCTGAGCATTTAATGCACCTGTGGGGCTCGATTTCGCGCCGGTTGTTCAAGGTGGCCAAAACAGGATATACACACTCAAACATGGTTTTTGGGTGCAGTGCAGTGGATTGAACATGTTTGTCACGAAAACAAAACTTCCATAATCGGCGCCGATCCTGAGCATTTAATGCACCGGTGGGGCCTGTTTTTGGGTCGGTTTTTTAAGGTGACCAAAACACGATATACCTACCCAAACTTGGTTTTTTGGTGCAATGGAGTGGATTGGACATGTTTTTTTGCGAAAAGAGAACTCTCAAAATCGGCGTTGATCCTGAGCGTTTAATGCACCAGTGGGGCCTGTTTTCACACCGATTTTGGAAGGTCACAAAAACATGATATACAAACAGAAACTTCGTTTTTGGGTGCAATGGAGTGGACTGGACAAGTTTTTCGAAAAACAAAACTTTCATAATCGACACCGAACCGGTGCATTTAAAGCCCTTAGGGTCTCGTTTTCGCATAGGTTTTTAAAAGTGACCAAAACTTGATATACATACCTAAATTTTGTTTTTGGTTGCAATACAGTGGTTTGGACTTGTTTTCACGAAAACACAACTCTCATAATCGGCGTCGATCCTAAGCATTTAATGCTCCTGTGGGGCCTATTTCGCGCCAGATTTTGAAGGTGACCAAAACATGATATACAAGCCGAAACAACGTTTTAGGGTACAGTGGAGTGGATCGGACATGTTTCTCGCGAAAACACAACTTTCATAATCGGCGCCGAACCTACGCATTTAATGCACCTGTGGGCCAGTTTTCGAGCCGGTTTTTGAAGGTGACAAAAACATGATATACATATCCAAACCTTATGTTTGGGTGCAGTGCAGTGGATCTGACATGTTTCTCGGGAAAACACAACTTTCATAATCTGCGCCGAACCTGAGCATTGAATGCACCTGGGGGGCCCGCTTTTGCTTCGGTTGTTGAGGGTGACCAAAACATGATATACATACCCAAACTTGGCTTTTGCGTCTAACCTGAGCATTTAAGGCACCTGTGGGGACTGTTTCGCACCGGTTTTTGAAGGTGACCAAAACATGATATACATGACTAAACAACGTTTTAGGGTGCAGTGGCGTGGATGGGACATGTTTCTCACAAAAACATAACTTTCATAATCGGCGTTGAACCTATGCATTTAATGCACCTGTGGGCTTGTTTTCGCGTCGGTGTTTGAAGGTGACAAAAACATGATATATATATACCCAAACTTTATTTTTTTGGTGCAATAGAGTGGATGGGACATGTTTTTCGCGAAAACACAACTTTTATAATTGGCGCCGAACCTGAGCATTTAATGCCCCTGTGGGGCCCGTTGTCGCGCTGGTTTGGCGAAGGTGACCAAAATATGATATACATTGCCAAACATGGTTTTTGGGTGCAGCGGAGTGGATCATACATGTTTCTCGGCAAAAAAACAACTTTTATAATCGGCGCCGAACCTGAGCATTTAATGCACCTGTGGGGCCCGCTTTCGCGCTGGTTGTTGAAGCAGACTAAAACATGATATACATATCCAAACGTGGTTTTTGGGTGCAGTGGGGTGGATCGGACATGTTTCTCGCGAAAACACAACCTTCAAAATCGGGCCGAATCTGTGCATTTAAGGCACCTGTGGGCCCGTTTTCGCGCCAGTTTTTGAAGGAGACAAAAACATGATATACATACTCAAACTTTATTTTTGGGTGCAACAGAGTGGATTGGACATTTTTGTCGCGAAAACATAACTTTCATAATCGGCGCCGAACCGGAGCATTTAAAGCAACTGTGGGGCACGTTTTCGCGTAGGTTTTTGATGGTGACCAAAACGTGATATACATACCCAAACTTGGTTTTTGGATGCAGTGGAGTGGGTCGGACATGTTTCTCAAGAAAACACAACTTTCATAATCAGGGCCGAACCTGACCATTTAATGCACCTCTGGGGCCCGCTTTCGCGTCGGTTGGTGTAGGTGACCAAAACATGATATACATGCCCAAACCTGATTTTTAGGTGCAGTGGAATGGATCGGACATGTTTCTCGGGAAAACAGAACTTTCATAATCGGCGTCGATCCTGAGCGTTTAATGCACCTATGGGGCCCGCTTTCGCGCCGATTGTTGAAGGTGACGAAAACATGATATACGTATCCAAACGTGGTTTTTGGATGCAGTGGAGTGGATCAATCATGTTTCTCGTGAAAACACAACTTTCATAATCGCAGCCGAACCTGAGCATTTAATTCACCATTGGGGTCCGCTTTTGCGCTGGTTGTTGAAGGTGACCAAAACATTATATACATACCCAAACTTT